>CM067377.1:22095472-22365843 GCA_034510155.1 Eucriotettix oculatus | reverse complement strand
CAACATTCCCTCCCCCTAAGTTTCGTAGTCCAATAAGTAGGGTGGAGGACGACGATTCCTCGCAGGCAAGGACCTCGCCCTTGCTTGGGTCCCAGGAGTCGACGGACTGCGGATCGGCGTTCCTGACGAATCCTGGATTGAAGTTGCATCAGGTGGTTCATGGTTTCCCGCAGGTGGTTCCTCTGGATCAGCTGCGGCGGCCATGGTCCCAGTCGGATGAATCTCGGACTCGGGTTGAATCTCGGAGTCCTCTTCGGGTTCCTCACTGTTGGTCGGATCTGTACCATTGATACGTCGACGGAGTTGATCGACGTGACGACGCCAGACTTGTCCATCAGGGGTCTGCACGCGGTAGGATACTGGACCGGTGACCTCGATGACTGTTGCCGGAACCCACCTCGGATAGTTTCCCAAGCCCTTCGCGTAGACTTGGTCTAACGGCGCGAAGACTCGGAGTCGTGGATTGGCTCTGGCATCTGCTTGGAGTTGTTCTTGCTTTGACGACTTTTCCGCTGAGAAGTCGGGGTGCAGACGGTCTAAGCAGGTCTTGAGGCGACGTCCCATTAGAAGTTCGGCGGGGCACGTGCCTGTAGTGGCGTTTGGAGTAGAATGCTGGGCTAGCAGGAATCTTGCGAGCCTCAGGTGCCACTTTCCAACAATGATTCGCTTCAGCGCATCCTTCGCAGTCTGAACCATTCGCTCGACTTGTCCATTCGAAGACGCATGCTTGGGAGCGACTGTGATATGGTGAATACCATTATTACTGGCGAACTCCTGGAACTCGGCGCAGGCGAAGCCAGTTGCATTGTCGGACACGATGGTGTCAGGAATACCATGCGTAGCGAACAATTGTCGTAGTGCTTGAATTGTCGAAATAGCGTCTGTCGATTTTACTCGAATCACTTCCAGCCATTTGGAATACGAATCGACGACTAGAAGAAGTATGCAACCTTGATATGGGCCAGCGTGATCGATGTGCAGTCGAGACCACGGCTTCTTAGTACATTCCCATGGGAAAACAGGTGCTTTCGGTGGTGCATGACGAGTTAACTGACACGTCTCACATCGGTTGACGACGTCCTCGATCTGCGCGTCGATGCTCGGCCACCAAACGTAGCTCCTGGCTAGTGCCTTAGTCTTGACGATGCCTTGATGAGAATCGTGCAACGTCTCAAGAATGTGCTGCCTTGCTTCGCTCGGAATAACGACGCGGCAACCCCATAACAGGCATCCTCTATGAGCTGATAATTCATGTTGACGCCGGATGAATGGCGTGAATTCGTCGCTCAACTTTCCGGCAGGCCATCCCCTCCACACCCAGTTGAGGACACGCGACAGGAGCGGGTCCTTCGACGTCATTTTCGCAATCTCCGAAGCTGTAAGCGGCGGCTTGTCCAATGCCTCAAGCAAGAGGACCTCGCACGGCGGTGGAACTTCGAGTTCGTCGGTGGGTAGAGGTAATCGGCTCAATCCGTCAGCATGGCCAATGGTCTTCCCCGGCTTGTAGACCAGCTTGTAGTCATAAGCTCCCAGCAAGAGACTCCATCGCTGCATGCGTGGCGATAGCATGTCCGGAGTAGGCTTGTCTTTAGCCAACAAACCTAGCAGCGGCTTGTGGTCCGTCCGGATCTCGAATGTCTGACCATATAAGTAATCGTGGAATTTTTTAACGCCACGTATAATCGCAAGTGCTTCCTTGTCGATTTGGGCGTAACGACGCTCGGTATCGTTCATAGTCGCTGAATGAAAAGCGACGGGTGCCTCCACTTCCGGTGCCAACTGGTGTCCCAACACAGCTCCAGTCCCGTACTGTGAAGCATCACACGTCAATATGATGGGCTTCTTGGGGTCAAAGTGGACGAGAAGAGTGTTCGATGACAGCAGCTTCTTAACCCCTGTGAATGCGGTGTCATGAATTTGAGTCCACTTCCACGGCGCTCCCTTGTCCAGTAGGCGATGCAGTGGCTCCGCGATGTCGGCCTTGTTACGAAGGAAGACGTGGTAAAAATTCAGCAACCCCAGGAATGCTTGCAATTCCTCTTTGCATTTAGGTCTCGGCGCGTTGTGGATAGCGTCGATCTTGTATGTAGTAGGTCTCACGTCGGGAAACTCTGGCAACACTGCCTCTGGTGACGTCGAACTCACGCGTAGAATACCGTCGAGTTTGATTCCCAGAGCAGTAAACCAACTCAATCCCAGAAGACTTCTGCTTTCCTTCTTCGAGATTAGTAGTGGCAACCTTCCATTGAATTTTCCGTAGCAGACTGGGACATCCAACATGCCTACAATCTCCACAGTTCGCTGGTTGTAGTCGCGAAGAATATACGGCGACTTCTTAAAACGAGGTAATTTGTTACTGTAGATCCGTCGACAAGTTTCCAGGTCTATGATTGAAACTTTCGCACCAGAATCCACGTCCATCTCAATTGATACTCCATTTACTCGCACGACGGTCTTGATTTCGTTCGCAGTGGACGATATTTCGCACGTCTGGATATGCTGGAGGTTGTATACACTCGTTTTGGAAGGCTTCTTATCCTTTGGAGTCGGCGATGGGCGACGAGAAAAACTTCCACGGTCCCCTTGCGAGTTCTCCGCAGGCTTCGAACGACAAACACGCTCGATGTGTCCCTTTTTCTTGCAACGGCGACACTCAGCACTTCGAAATTTGCAATTATCACGATGATGTCTACCACCACAGCTTGCACAAGCTCCGATTGAATTCTGTCCTTGTGGCTTAGCGGAACACTTGTTCGACCGTTGGCGTCGATTTTCGTATTTCGGAGGATCCGTGTTGACTAGATTTGCATTTATAATACCAGCACCTCGGATTTCTTTCGTATGTCGGGCAGCAGCTTCGGCTGCTAAAGCTTTTTCCTGTGCTTGCGCGAAGGTTAAAGCAGATTCGGCGAGCAACCGGCGTTGTAGAGCTTCGTCTCGGATACCGCAGACAAGTCTATCTCGCAACGTCAAGTCTAGCGTAGCGCCAAAATTGCAATGTTGAGCTAAACGGCGAAGTTCGGCGATGTACGTATTTACAGTTTCGTCCGCAAGTTGATTTCGACGGTGGAATTGGAACCGTTGAAATATTTCGGATGGTTGCGGTGCGAAATGTGCTTTAAGAAGAGCGGTTATTTCGTCATACGACTTCGTTGACGGAGCTTCCGGCGACACAAGAGAACGAACAACGGCGTACGTCTTTGCCCCACAAACAGTTAAAAATACGGCTCTCTTCTTACCGTCTTCCTCGATTCCATTCGCTTGCATATAAAACGCTAGTCGTTCAGCGTAAGCGTCCCACGACTGCGGTTGACTCACGTCGAATTCTTCAATCACGCCTAATGTAGCCATTTTCTTGAATTAAAATGCCACTTATCTGAATTGTAGTGTGATTGATGACTTGAGTTACGAATTTCCACTTCAGAACTTGTATTTTCGACGAACGGAATGTTCACTTTTTGAATGTTCAACTGCCACAGCAATGGCTGCCTACGTTTCACTTTTGAACTTTGCTCACTTGCTGTTTCCGAGTTGTTTCTTCTCGCCCAGGAATCCCATCCTCGTCGCCAGTTGTTGAGTATATGTATGGTCCTTTCGGATTCCCGGGTGAGTGCAAGGTTTATAGAATAAACAGTATGTACTTTTACATTGGCACTTTATTAAGCATAACTTGACATGACCTGTCTGGATGTATTCTCCGTAACGACTGAACTTGACATGACCTGTCTGTATGTATTCTCCGTAACGACTGATTGCACACATTTGAATTGTTAACAGTCTCCCCACTCCAGCGTCAGCCGGTGGCGCTTTCTGGCGGCGGCGCCACGACGAAACGCTCTAACGAATATACACAACAAAAGGGTTAGAATAATATATGGTTTTGTTTTAGGACCATTGTTATTATTAATGAATATGGATAATCTGGTAAAATTAATTAATCCTGCCAATGAAGCACTTTGTTTTCAAATGACACAAGACTACAGAAGCTGTAGTTCAGTCTATAACAAACTTCGTATCATATATAGCGATGATTTAATTTTTTTCTTTAATATGTAGTTTAAATTGTGATAAGTTATTCACAGTGTAATTTCATACTTTGAATTACATTTCAGTAGATAGGTTTAGAAAAAAATGACTGATACAGAATAAAGTGTGAGCTATAATTAAAAAAAAACATAATTAAAGAAATTGAAAATAGCAGTCTATGCAGTATGAATCATATCAAATTGAACTCATATAAAGACTGAGAAACTAGTGCATGGTAGAAGGCATCATTTCATCAAATAATGTCTTATGTTAAACATTTGTGGAATAGTTCTGCAAGCTATTTTCGATTTCAGATATGTGTCAACAGACTAATAATCATATCAAAATCTCTTATATTTACTCAAACATTCAATCACAGGCTGAACCAAAACTCCACCGCCAAACTTACGAAGGCTGTCTAAGGATACCTTATGAGTATTTTGGTATAAGGGACCCACTGTCTCCGACACCTCATTACAGAGTAATAATATAATTATCATATATTAGGTTTGTTACCGCAATCACCATTATTTTGGGTTGGGGAAAACGGAGTTAGGCGGTTAAGAAAATTATGGATGTTAGTGTCTTTGGGGATGTCCTAACTTTGTGGATGGCGTAACATTCAGTTGGTCGATAGTTAAATTCTTGGGACATCATGAGTTGATAGTTGGAGAGACTCATATCATGTTCTGTTATGGATTACATAATTCGGAATATTTAATTTAGCATTTTAAGGATATGTTGTTCTTGTTGTGGTTTTCAGTTATAAGATTGGTCTGATGAAACCCTCCATGCTAACCTATCTTGCACAAGCCTTTTCATATCATTATCTGGGACAACCCAAATCCTCCCCAATCTAATTAGTGTATTCCATCATTGGTCTACTTCTTCTGTTCTTACCCCCACACACTTCCCTCTAATGCTAATTTTACAAGACCCTCGTGTCTTAAAACGTGGTCAATTAATCCATCCCTTCTCTTAGTCTACGTCCTCCTTATTGTTCGCTTTTCCCGTATTCTGTTTAGATCTTCCTCGTTTGTGATTTTCAACATTCGCCTACAGCTCCACATTCAAAGGCTTCTATTCTTTTCCTTTCCGTAACTCCTATCGTTCAACTTTCGCGCCCATATAACGCCACGCTCCATACGAACATTTTTAGCAACGATTTCCTAATGTTCACATTTATATTACCCGTAAGTAAATTTCGTTTTTTCGCATAAGCCTTCCTTGCCTGTGCTATCCTACTCTTTATGTCTACTATACTTCTACCGACCCTAGTTATTACGCTTCCCAAGTAGCAGAATTCCTTAACTTCCGTCAAAATATCCCTTCCCAATCTAACGCCCTTTGTTATTCCACTGTTTCCCATACTAAACTCCATTACCTTGGTTTTCCCTCTATTAATACTCATATTGAACTCTTTCTCCAGGAATTCGTTCATACCATTTATTATGATTTCAAAGTCTTCTTCTGATTAACCTAATTCTACAATATCGTTGGCAAAGCGTAAGGTTTTTATTTCTTCTCCTTGCAGTATAGTTCCTTTTCCATATTCCGTTTTAACCTTCTTCATCGCTTCTTCTATATATAAGTTAAACAGCATAGACTGTATCCTTGTCTTATTCCTTTCTTGATTAAGGCTTTCTTTGCTTCATCTATTCTAATTACTGCTGCCTGTCTTCTGTAGATGTTATGTATAAGCCTCCTTTCTTATATTTTATTCCAGTACTCTTCAAAATTCTTAATAGTGTGTTCCGGTTCATATTATCTAACGCTTTTTCTAAATCTACAAATGTCACAAACGTAGGCCGGTATTTTTGGTATCCTGTCTTCTAAAATTAATCTCAAATATTGCTTCTCTGATCTCCTAACTCGCATTCTATTTGACGTTCCATTCTCCTATATACTATTTTCGTTAATAATTTGCATGACAGGGCGCTGCGGGAGTTTTCTCGCAGGCGCTTCAGCCCAGAGTGACTGCGGGGCTCACCTGATCATGTCGGGAATGCCTCGCACTCTCTCTGGGTACTTTTTATCAAAGTTCTCATATGCCGAGACACCTTCACCTATTTTAGGAGGTATATGTACCGGGGTCAAAGACCTTGGGCATATGGCAAGAGTTGTCCGCTGATCCCATTGGATCAGTCGGCCAACTGCCTCCTGAAACTGGTGGAGACACGGAGAAGGGAATGCTGCGTCCCCACAGCAGACTCGTCTCCCGTCATTCGGAAGGGCGTGAGAATAGTACCCAATGCCCGACCTACCTGATGCAGGTTTTCTAGGGTTTTCCCTGCATCTCTTTAGGTGAAACACCGGGTAGGATCCTTAAACCATAGCCCGGGGGCCCTAGTCAACCCTTGGCTACCTTGCTCTACCTTCCGCATCCCCCCTTTTCAATTCCCTTCCTATGCTATTAAAGGGGAGTTGCCTGTTTCAGGATCACCCTCATGTAGCCTGTTACCCAAAAAAAACACAATATTTTACATGGATATGTAAGATGCACTTATTTAAAATATGAATAAGGGCTATAAGTGAATATAGGCTACGAATTGGGAAACAGCAGAAAGTTCTCTGCTCATTAGAACAAGAGTTGAAAAACACATCCAAACCAAAGGTGTATTGCTTGTTACATATATGAAGGGGTACTCAACTTTTCAAAACTTTTCTGCAGTTTAACTGAAGTTTTCAGTTTAAAATTGTTTGGTTTGAGTACTTTTTTTTCTGTAAATACATGTATGGAACGAACGGATCCATTACAAAAATCCGTAATATAAACTATGGGGATTTCTCACACACAGAGACATATTAGCTACGTGAGAGCGCTGCAGTAGCTACTAGCTGAATGAGACCATTTAGCTCACACTGCTGCGAACAGATGGCGTTCAGTACAAACTGACGAAACTATTAGTTTGAAATGTGTTTATTCACTTTTCTTCAGGGTTCATCAAATTCAAGATTTATTTGATAGTAGGCCATCACGCAGACGAATCTCTCTTAATGAAGCCAACATTGAATATTGAAACTAATCAACCCATCTCTCAGTTCTCGCCAAGAACATATGGAAATAAAAATGATTAATTCGAGAACTCCGATTCCATGCGTGGTTCATGACATAGATGGCAGGTTACAATATAGCTGATCAGCTACATTTTTTTTAACCTTTTCACCAACTTCACCGGGCTATTGAAAGGTCTTTTTGAGCCTTTCGCGAGTTGCAATAAATATGCTATAAACATGACGTCTATGAAATTTGTCTTGTCGAATAAGAATGGTTAGTTGAAGGACGAAGAACACAGAATGTAGATTTACTACCCGATGTTTCACCTAATGAGATGGCAGGGAAAACCCTAGAAAACCTGCATCAGGTAGGTCGGGCTTTGGGTATTATTCTCACACCCTTCCGAATGACGGGAGACGTCTGCTGTGGTGTCGCAGCATTCCCTTTCTCCGTGTCTCCACCAATTGTAGGAGGCAGATGGCCGACTGATGCAATGGGATCAGCGAACAACTCTTATCTTATGCCTAGCTTATACAATAATACTATCTGTAATTTGTAGCACCTTATAGGTGTTCCGGAAAAATATGTAGGTATTCTATCTATAAGGTACTGTAACGCTTCCCTTCCCCTCGGATCTATTATCGTCGCAATGCCGGCCCGGGCGCCACTGCATATGCAGAATAATATATGTTTTTCTCTAATTAATTAAACAGCAATCGCGAGATCCCGAGGGAGATGACCAGCGTCGAACCAAGACACGTGAGTTTCTAGTCGAGCATGAGACTGTCAGGGGTCTTGGCTTTAATGAATTAATTAAGGGAGGGATGATATATTCAATAATTAACAAGGGTTTAAAACAATTCAAATAATTTTATTTAATATTTAATTCCCGGCCAAAGCCCACTCCGACTCCACAATCATTGAATGTTGCGCACAGTCATACGTTCACTTAAACTCTAAAACCTAACCTAAAATATGATTACAATAATAATGAATTACACAGGGCATTATAATGTTGAGTGGCCCATCCGGTCATTGTGCCCGCAAACACACGAAGTAAAAAGGAAAGGGAAGGCCTTACAGTTTGCAAGTCTCGGTGCGTCGTCCGTAGATCGTGCCCAGGCACATGACGAAGCAGGATCGGTTCTTGACACCTCTGCGCTGTATTTATGTATCTTAGACCTTCCGCACTCACCAAACTGTCTCATCTCATTCCTCCTCAAACATTTCTCCTCCGTCTCTCCCAAAACCGCACCACACCCTCTGTCTCCAACCAAAACACACTTTCCTCACTCGCCGCTCACGGAAATCTCTCCATCCACACAAGTCCGTTAACACCACAAATAGTAATAACAATAACCTCCACGCCGCCGTTCACAGCCAACATCCATAATAGTAATAAAAATAATAACCTCTAGACCAGTCCACTCTATTTTATATGTCCCAGGCCTGCCCCCACTTCCTGAGGGTTTCCTGTCCAGATGCCTTCACACCGCTCCCAGGTCAACGACCGTAAACATTTGACCTGCCAAACACTATGGTCCTTCCCCATGGATTGCTGCAACGACCGACCGTGCACTTATCTCAGTGTGAAAATTATAACACGCCTGACGGGCAAAATCAAATAAAGCCAGGATCCTAATAAGGCTCACCCTCATTTTCTGACCTCAAAAATATGACAATAGCGCTGATTGTCTTTGGTAATGAAAGATTATGACATCTAATGCTTATAAACATAAGTACATCTGCAGCCGCCCTTGTAACGACCATTTTATGTTCATTTGTGTTTTTTCGTTGAAGGATAAAGAACTGCTTCTTAGTTACAAGATACGTTGTATCTAAAGCAAACGCTATGGATATGGAGAAATTTAGTCTGTAAATATATATTTATCAACAGAAAATTGTGCGTTATTAAGGTAGTTTTTTTATTTAGATATTTTACAATCTGTTCATTTTGAACATTAAGCAAATGGGATGGATGAATGACACATGAGGGGAGAAGTGTTCCAGTGACCACGCTCCGTGATACATGAATACAATCAAATTATCTTTCCCTTCAATATGCGACGTGATATTAGTTCATTTGCTAGATGGCTGACCTCTTCGTTATGGTGTCTTGGGAGATTTTGACGATAATTAGTGCTGATTCTGTGTATTTCCTCTTCTATAGTAGGTATGGCTAGGTCTTCATGTATTGTTTTGTTGCTGACGAACCAAGGTGTGTTTAACATGGTACGAAGGATTTTTGACTGAAGACGTTGAATAATTTTTGTATTTGAACGCTTGGTGCACCCCCATAGTTGGATACCATATGCCTATATGGGTTTAAGAATGCATTTATATGTGGCTGTTTTTAATTTGGAGTTTCTGCACAGTAGCCAATATATTTGTCGAAGCTTACTCTTGATATGATCCCTTTTGTATGTTAAATGTGGTTTCCACGTAAGTTTAGAGTCCAATAGTAAACCAAGGTATTTGACTTCATTGGTGGTAGGTAATGGTTTGGACAGTTTGTTTTCCTGGTGGTAAAATTTACTTGCACTGATTGATTAGGATTCACATTTATACGCCAAAAGTCTAGCCATTTCTTCAAGGTTATTTAAACGATTAGCTTCATTTTTTTAATATGCAATTTCTTTCAAAACTATTAAATCACGCGTGTTTTAAAGCAGTTGCTCCATTAAGGCCCTTCCCTGGCGCTCCAAACAAGGCCCGGGTGTTTGTGCTTACAATAGAGCATTATGTAAGTATTTACTTAGTTATGTGCTACGCCAAAGAATATTTAACTATGGCACATCCACATGTGACATGCATTTGTAATATACAAGTTAAATTTATTAATTTTTGAGAATTTTTGCTATTAGATGGTTGCTAGGAGAAATGTTAAAACAAAACATTTAAAGTATATATTCATTATTTTTATCTTATGACTTATAGATGAAAGTCGTTTGTTTTTTAATATTATTTCAAGTATTTAAAAAATTAAATTCGGGAATTTAAAAGTCGAACTTAATAACGCATGGTTTAAGGAAAATGTTTATTTTTAGATGATCCCACAAAAGAAAAGAGCAACATGGACTGAGGATGATTTAAAGAGAGCGACGGTAGCTGTTAGCGAAGGGATGTCTGTCAGAAGGGCATCGAAAATGTAAGTTGTGGAGTAACAACCAAAAATTTAGGACGGAGGCCTTGCTTAGACGAGGGTCACGAAAAAGAGCTTTGCCAAAGAGTTTTTAGGCTTGCTGAAGTTGGCTAAAGTTCTCCAACGATTTTTAATTTTTACTAGTACGAATTACCGAACCTAAAAAATAAACCAAGTGTTCCGTTAAAATGTCCGACTTTGTGAAGTGTTCCATTTCAGAAAAAGTTAGGGAAACCCTGGTCTATAGGATGCTTAAGCTTTACAAAAGTTTGTCTTATTGGACGTTAGTGCTGTGTCAATCATTACCGAAAAGCAAAGCCCCGCCCCTTTGTTTGCTACTAGTCGGACATGGTCAAGGACACGCCTAGTTCATTAGTTGTTCCCTTCATTATCATAGCTGACCATATTGCGTCATTTACGGCCCCGTGGACAAGAAGAATGCTGAATTGACCCAATTTAATCTGTACAAGACACCAATTTCCTCCACAAACAGAGAAACTGCATTATAATAAAGAACGGTGCGTTGGTTTTGCTGCTGACTGTAATCACTGCTAAATTCTTTTTTGCAGCATATCAAACTCCCTTCTGTGTATTCTCAACTTTAAATTGTGTCCCTTGTGGATTGTTGAAAGTTATTTTTCTCAGTTAAATCCGATTTAAGTCCCCCATCGGACGGATAAGATTTAAATATTACCAGTGAGTCTTCTTGTGTTATCAATCATGATCATCAAGTCGCAAGGGTTGTATATTAAATACTGCTGAGTGGGTTCAAGATCCCTTGTTTCTCCCATCGTCGACTTTAAGTTGCTTGCTCGAGGGTGGATTCATCCAAGAATTTTTGGTGGGGCATATTAAATATCCTTTTGGTTGTCAATTGAACGTTAACTTTTTCACCACATTTACTTTTAGGTTTTACGTTTATTTTAACGATATTTGACTCTGGACCATTTTAACATATATGTGTTATTGAAGTATATACAAAAAGGACTATTAACTACATTAAAATAATTTGTTACTACATATAATACTATTTTTATCTATTTGAAAATTTCCTATCACTTTACTTGCTCCGACCAGCCGCATGGTTTACAGGTTGGCCTTGGTGGTTTAGGAAAATTACACCAATTAACCAATTAAATAGATAAAGCATGCCGCGCCGTTAAAATTAACATTATACAAGGAAAAGATATAATTTCGTACCCAGAATTTAGAAATGAAAAACAAACAAAAACCACGTTAACGTGAGAAAATTTGTGATTGGTCTGTTTGGTTCCTTACTATCGCCGATAACTACTAGGTGATCCAGCTCAGATGGTCGTCTGTTGCGTAGGAAGACGAAACCAGGAACCCTTTGCTGAGTCGTCGCTGAAGGGAAGGCCTCTGGTCGCTGGACTCGGCAGCTGCTTATATGTTAACTGACGGCCTCGCCATGTAGAACAGGTTGATGACTGGCTTTGGAATTTCCTGTCCAACGTCCCTCTCAGCTCTCACTCGACTTATCCTCCCGACGGTCCTTTTCTCCCGTTCTCCAGACCAACTCCTCAGCTCAGACTCGGCTCGACCTTCCTCCTCTCGATCTCCACAACAACTGTCTTCTTCTCTCACGTTCTCCAGACCAAGTGTCTTCCTCTCTCGCGTTCGCCACACCAACTGTCATTTCCCCTCCTTTTCCGTCATCACTCCAGATTCTCGTTCCATCTGGACGACAAATCACCACTTATAATTTTGAGCAGAGCACGTCCCCAATTGCCCGCGAATTTGGGCAATCCTCGCCATTTTGACCCTTGGCAGAGAGAAATAATGTATGCGCCCGCACGGACAGTCAGGCATAAGCAATAGTTAACACATGTTTGTGCTGGCCTACCCCACAAAATTCTTCAGCCAGATGTTCCCATGTTATTTTCTTACCCCCCCGGTCAGCTAGATACTAAATTCAAGAATCTATCTATTTCAATAATTACTTAATAACTAATATCTTAATAACTACTACATATCTATCTTAACAACAACGTAATATCTAATATCCACTACATGTGGTTTACTACAAATTATAGTAACCGGAGGAATTAAGTTCCTTTTAAATTCCCTTCCTATGCTATTAAAAGGTTACTAGGTGACCCTCATGTAGCCTGGCAGCCCCCCACCCAACCTGGATCATTAAGACTAATCTCCCTAGAGACACGATAGGGGTTACCTTCGCTCTCTGGTATTTAAGGTAGCCACAAGCCCAGATAATTCGGTTAAATTTGAAGGGAATGTGTGTCCGCGGTCGCGTACGATAGTCATTCGATAAGAGCTGTACGCTGATCCTATTGGAACAGTCCTAAACTTTTTGAGGCACAGAGAAGGGAATGCTGAATCCCCACAACAAACACCTGTCTGCCATTCGGAAGGGCGTGAAACAAGTCCCCAATAGCCCAACCTACTTGATGCAGGTTTTTGAGGAGTATATTTTTTTTATCAGGTGAATAGCGGTTAAGATCCTTAGACTATATCCTGGGTACCTCAATTAACTCTTAGGATATAGGTGCCTGTGGGAGTTTTCTCTCGTAAGCATTTCTCCTCAGAGTGACTGCGGGGCTCACCTGATCTATTCCAGGAATGCCTCGTACTCTTTCTGGGTTTTTTCTTCAAAGTTCTCACATGCCGAGACAACTTCACCAATTTTGGGAGGTTTAAGTTCTGGGGCATAAGGCAAGAGTTGTCCGCTGATCCCATTGGATAAGTCGACCAACTGCCTCCTAAAACTGGTGGAGACACGGAGAAAGGGAATGCTGCAACCCCATAGCAAACTCGTCTCCCGTCATTCGGAAGGGCGTACCTATCTGGTGCAGGTTTTCTTGGGTTTTCCCTGCATCTCTTTAGGTGCAACATCGGGTAGGATCCTTAAACTACAGCCCGGGGACCGCCGTAGTCACCCTTGGCTACCTTGCTCTACCTTCCGCATCCCTCCTTTTCAATTCCCTTCCCATGCTATTAAAGGGGTGTTGCCTGTTTCAAGATCACCCTTATGTAGCCTGTTAACCCAAAAATAAATCTGTTAACTCTGTGATGCCTTCCGCTCCCTTTCATCCCCCCTTTCAAATTTCCTTCTATGCTATTAATAACCGTCATGTAGCCTGTTGCCCCTCACAAACAACTGGAACAACCAATATCCTGTTCTTACTTGATATACGAAGAGGGGTATGTGCGTATCTTTTGTGTTTCTAGTACGTTTGTAACTGTTTTAGACCAAATGAATGTTGATAATGTTAATTGTTTTTTGGTTTAAACAGATATGCAATATACTTGTTCAAATGATTATGATACTGTATGTCACAAGGTGCTCATTTTATCTGTATTATTAGAAACGATGAATTTTTGTCATTCTTACTAAACTGGGTACACGTATTCTTTGAGACCCGGGAAAAGAAGACTGGGTGAGAAACCTCTAACATTAGCGTAGAAGTTTTTTAAAACTCAAACTTTTTTTTGACATTAAGTAAATTAATGCCGGTCCGGGCGCCATTGCTTACGCAGTAGTAATATATATCATCAAAGGAAACGACAATCGCGAGCTTCGTGATCCGAGTGTCGAGCCAAGACACATGAGACTATTTGCGGGGGTTTATTCTATAATTAAACAATGGGTTAAAATTTTTATCAATTTAATTTGTCTGATAAATCCCGACCAAAGCTCACTCCTACGGCTCCACAATCATTAAATGTTGCTCACGTTCATACTCACTTAAACCTATACTACTCTAAGCTAAACCAAGATATTTAAAACAATCCTGAATTATAAGAGGCATTATAATGTTCAGCGGCACGTCCGGTCATTGTACTCAGAACCGCACGAAGTAAAAAGGGAATGGGTGGGATTACTATTTGGAGGTTCGGTGCGTTGTCCGTAGAACAGGGACGTGTTGCATCATCTCTGCGATGACGCATCTCTTCGCTGTATAAATGCACGTTCCACCTTCGATCACTCTTCAACACTCAATTATCTCGTAAACCATCCGCTCTCACACTCCGACTTCTCGACCAGTAATTGTATACTGTACTATTTTCAAAACATCACTTCACTCCTTCCGCTCTCACCAAACGGCACCTCGACGGCAACTTAATTCATTCCTCCTCAAACATTTCTTCTCCGTCTCTCCAAAAACCGCACATACTCTCTGTCTCCAAAAAAACACTCTCCAAAGCACAGTGTCCTTTCTCGCCGCTCACATCAATCAACCACCTCCCGCCGGTAACAATCCATCTCCTTCACTGCCCAAAACTGTATTGTTAATATTTTCCAAAAACCACTGTCCTCCTCGCTGGGGGCGGAAAGGGGAAGATGTGTGTACAGCCTCTCATCTTCAAGTCGGAGGTCGAATCTACCCGCGTTCCCCCTGTGTATTCTAATCGGCCACGGCGTAAATGGGGAGCAGCGTGCATCTCTCACGTGCCTTGGTGTCGGGTCCCGCCTGCCATTCCTGGGTATGTGAAACCTAATAGTAGGGGGAGGACCAGGGTGGCTCGCCGGGAACTAGTATCCTTTATGAGCACGGGGGAGGGACTTTTACGGGTTGCTCTAGTAACTGAGTCCATCTCAAGACAGTCATCAGGTCCTCCGGCCAAGGTGTCGAGTATGGAAATTGCTAGCCATACTTAGTTATCCGATGATGAAACTGTCTGGGTGTAATTCCCCTATTATTGGGTGGTTGCGCAGATCATCCATAGGGGATAGCTGCTAGCTTCCACTTCGGATGGGGGTGCGCTTGGCCTCGGAAACCAGGTGCTGCAATCCGGAAGAAGCGGGAAGCTTCGAATTCTAGTCGTAGCGTGGTACTCTCCTTTATCAGGGTGCAGCCACACACCTTTATCAAGGAAAAAGGCCACACTTGACTAGAAGTGCCAGCGCTACCGTTATGGTTGAGCCCGGCCAGTCGTAGGGGAGAACTCGCTCCCATTGGTGCTGCATGACGAGGCCCTTATGGGAGAAAGAGGCTCCCTGGGCTGGCTCAAAGCGCGGTACGAAGTTGACCTCAGCCCTCAGCGAAAAACACAGGTAGACAGGAGTGAGCTTAAGCCCAGCTGTCGCTCTACTGGGCAGCAGCCCTGCTCACAATTGGGTTGGACTCTGTCGGGCAGTGGTATGCGCCCAAAAACCCACGATGGCGGTGCTAGCAAGTCGGTGCCTGGGTATGTGTAACCTAAGAGTAGGGGCGGACCAGGCCCGGCAATTGAAGCCACCAGCCCTTGGGTAAGGCAGCGTCACTCTCGCCGTTGCGGGCGGACTGCAATTCCAAAAGGTCAAAAACTCGGGTGTGGGAGCCGTACGCAACCTGAGTAACATAATCCGCAACTCGCGAGCCGGTCGGGTGGAGAAGTGTCTCGGAGCAATCCCTGGATAACTCCACTCGGCCGGATTTCAACAGATGCACGAGCACCTTCGGCGAGGAGCCCTTCTGGGCTCTGTACGCCAATTTACGCTCATTCGCCTCGTAAAGCCTCACGGCATACACATAGTCAGGTGCTGGTCCTTTCCAGTTTATTCTGAAATCTAACTACCAACTGTCCTCCTCGCCGTTCACAGCAAAATCCTCTACTCCATGCAAAACTACTCTATTTATTACGTGCCCCCCACTTCCTGAGGGTTTTCAAATAAACTTTACGGTCCATCATGACCGTGACCGCTCCTAGATCAACATTAAACATCCAACATCAAAACACATGAAGTCATTTGACCTACCAACACATAATACCAAGGATCACCGTCGCACCCTCTGCCTGCTACAATGACGACCGCGCACAAATTTAAGTGACGAAAATTACTTATTACAATATGAATGCATCAACGCGTAAAAGTTTAAGAAGTATCCACCATTCAGTTAGGAAATTCCGCCATATTTAAGAAGCAATATGGTGTCAATTATTTTTTCAGTGAACTAATCTCACATTTCCTAAATTATGTTCTGATAAAAATATTTAGGGATGATGATAAGCAATACGAAAAATGTTTTAATACACATTCGCTCATTTAGAGATAATTATCAACATGGCATACATTAATTTCCCATCATCTCATAACCAATTTTTATTAAGTTATATGTGTATTTTATGTACAGTATTTATCATATTTAAGCATAATATACAGATAATGAATGTATTACTTGCTAATTGAAAAGTGTTAGGATTTCATTTTATATTACAAATTTGCTATCAGGTTTATATAACTTAATTTTGAGGTTATAATAACAGCATTTGTTGGTTGTGATTTATCTTGTGTAGATTAAGAACTCGTGAACAGGGGTTACAATAATATTTAGTTATGATTTATGAATATATAGTTCATATCCGAAAGATAACTCAATGACTCCGATTCGTGGAGCATGGAGTGCCTCAGGAGTCATCTTTGGGCTCAATTCGATTTATAATTTACATAAATGATCTTCCATACAGTATAAACAATCAATCTGCCAACAGTTGTTTATTTTCAGATGATCTCAGTGTCTGTTTTCTATCAATATCCCTAGAAGTGATGAATACTATGAATGTGGAGATTTCAGAATCAGTGAAAGAATACTGTACTGTCGACCAGCTGTATCTGAACACGGATAAAATACAAAACCTAGAGCTTCATTTTGCCAACGACAATACAACTATTATGTCTATCTATGCTATTTCTTCTTGGATTCTCCATAGATGATAGTCTGAAGTGGAACAAACATATTAAGTATCGTTGGGAAGATATACAAGGCAATCTGTCTAATAAGAAAGACTATAAGGTCACTGTTAATGTTTGACTAAGTACGTAGCCATTTCAATCTATGAAAAATCTGTCCGTAAGGCCATTTTTAAAATTTTCCAAAAAATTCTGCAAAGACGTTATTCAAACGTCAGAAAAACCTGTTAGGTTGATCTGTGGTCTTCCCTGTCGAAGACATTACATGGTGTCCTTGGAAAACTTTGGAATTATGAGGGTATTGCAATGCTTCTTTACCAATGATTATTATTGTGTATTAGAAAAAATCAACAGAATTATGAAGTTTTGGGGGAAACCAACAACTGACAAGAGAAAAATAAATGATTTGGAATAGTTAGATGTAACTATGGTAAGTAATTCATGATTGTTCTTCTTCCTTGTATGAAACTATTTTCTATACATATTTTTTAGTACAGGATTAATAATTTACTCACAAGGAACTGTTTATAGAAAGTAGATGCGTTTTTTATTTTCCTTCAATATACAACCCTTGATGCATTACTTATATATCTATATTTCAGTATCTGTATATATGTAAAATTGTTTGTATATTTTCTCTATACGTATGTAATCGAAATGAAGTTTGCATTGTACCAGATCTTCTCTTGTATTGTTGCTATAACAAATTTATTATTATTACATTGTTGTTGTTGTTGTTTGTGGTACTCAGTCCTAAGATTGGTCTGAAGTAACTCACCATGCTAACCTATCCTGCGCAAGACTTTTCATTCGTCATAGCTACCACGAACCACATAATCCCTTATCTGCTTAGCGTATTCCATCCCTGGCCTTCCTCTTCTGTACTTCCCCCATACTCTAATACTAATTTTACAAGACCCTCATGTCTCAAAACGTGACCTATTAATCTGTCCCTTCTCTTGGTCAACGTCCTCCATATTGTTCTCTCTTCTCCTATTCTGCTTAGAACCTCCTGGTTAGTAACTCTATCTGATTTTAAGTATTATTCTGTAACACCATATTTCAATAGCTTTTATTCTTTTCCTTTCTGCAACCTCTCTCGTCCAGTTTTCGTACTCTTATAGCATCACAATCCATACGAACATTTTTAGTAATTATTTTCTTTTATTGACCGTAAATAAATTCCTCTTTTTTGCGAAAGCTTTTCTTGTTGTGCTATCTTACTCTTTGTCTACTGTACATCTACCATTCCTAGTTATTATGCTGCCCAAGTAGCGGAATGCCTTAACTTTCTTCAAAATATCCCTTTCCAATCTAACACCTTTTGTTATTCCACTGTTTCCCAAATTACACTCCATTACCTTGGTTTTCCCTCTATAAGTCCTCACGTGTTTCTCTTCCTCCAGGATCACGTTAATGCCATTTTTATGGTTTCCAAGTCTTCTACTAACTCCCCTAATACCACAATATCATCAGCAAACCTTAGGTTTTTTATTTCTTCTCCCTTTCCATTTTCACATATGAAATTTAATATAGATAATATGATTTTGATATAATTCTTTAAAAGTTATGTTTTCTCAATATACATATATTTATAGAGAAAATATTTATATTTGTATTGTAGGATGGCATACATTCATAATTATATTTTTTCTTTATATTTAAGAAAATTATATATAAAATCATGTGTTGACCAAGAGATAAGTATTGAAATCATTCATTTTCCTGACTAACATAAATATAAATCCTGGCAACACCGGGCACACAGCTTTCTCTGTAATAAAATATGAGTATTGAAAAACAAGGCCGTTGATTTGTTTTTCTTCTTTCTTCTGGAGTTGAAACTAAAATTATTGTTTATAGTCAGATATGGAACCATATTACAATTTACTCTTACTGTTGGCAGCCAAACGCAGAGCAATCGTCTAATTCATTACTCATTGCACACAAATGGTGACAAGTTTACGGACTATGGCGTCATACGAATGTTCTTTTGTTTTCTATTGTTTCATTTCAATGATCGGTTCAGTCCTTGTGCAATTTATATTCACTACGTTGTAAAAGTTTCTTCACTCCAAAATCACTGATTCTATTCTGCATTATAGATGTGAACAGTTATCTCTGATTCTCCTCTGTAAAACGCCCCTATAATGATTTAATTAATCTTATAATAAAAATAAAAATTATATAAAATCCCTAACGGATATAATTATTTGGTAAACATCGTGGGAAACTTACTACATAAACCTATTACCTTTATCGCAATCACAGACACATCTAACTCGTCACAGTTACAGAGCAAATATTTTCTAACCTGTAATAACACTTGAGATAAGTTGCTAATACTCTCAAGAAAATAACAAACTCAATTGCAACATGCAGTTTAGTCGTATTAAGATAAGAAAGATGGATTTATGTCGTTAATGTATATTTTCAGACTGTCTATCAAAAAAACCATCAACCATTGGCTTTAATTCCTCAGTCGTATGGACAGGTTTGTTGTGTTCCATCTTATTCTGCCTTTACATTTTGTCCTGTTCTGCATCAACAATTGCTAAATCAGACAATGTTTTCGATCATGTGGCTTTTATGTTTTGTCACTGCTGCCCTTATGCTTCAATTTTTTTCCTTTGTCTATAATTTTTATATTTACCAACTTGTCTCTTCCTGAACTACTTTAGTACCTCAGAAATACTATAAATATAAAAAATATCTCCTTCTATACTCTATAGTAATATTTTCCTTTTGTAATCAAATTTCTTTGCAAGCCCCGAAATTGGGAGCTAAAATTAAATTTATATTTATTATTTAACATTTATTGTAGGCCAAATATATATTAATGTTAAAATAAATAACAAAAGATATCCATTTAAAATCAAAATTAACGTATAATGAGTAATAGGGGATTTAAAATACTGGGTCATAATGTGGGGTCGAATCGGAACAATTTCTGGGCACCGGCTTAGACCTTTGTTATGTGAGGTATTAATTTCATCATTTACAGATATGCGTTCCTGAAACGGCTGGCATGGAGTGGACCCAGACGGTGGACATCGGGTGACGTCTCGCTGACCCCTTATACTATATTAGAATATTTTCCACTTTTGCTGTTAATATCACTTACAGTCTCTCTCTGCTGAGGCTGCAAGTATTAAAACTCGAAACTGAACAACTATGCTCAACTGCTCGCCCGTTTCCTTAATGCTCCTTAATTCTTCTCTCCGAGTATTTATATAACTAATACGGCCAAATTAGCCAGCAAACAAATTTATGTTACATTTACTTAATATAAATAAAACTTTACATACATCTTTGTGGACTTCTTAAGATAAATTTTTAATGGATAAAACTGATTCTATTATAATTTGGTGACGCCCACCACTTCCAGCAACGGTTTTATCCATTTAAATTTCACCTGAAGAAGTCCACGAAGACGGATGAAACGTATTTATGGTAACTAAATTCATGTATATAATTCCTGGTTACTGGTTTCTCCGTCAAGACACGTCAAAAAAGATTTCTGTCCAAGCAAACCCTTCCTCAGCCCATTTCTAGAACGGACGACAGACAACCAGTAGCCCCGCCGAATTCGTAAATGTGTCTTCGTCCCTTCCAGAATAGTCCAGCTGCCCCATCCCCTTTCAGTCCAACCGCATCAATTTTTAATATTCTCGAAGCTGTAGACTATTTTGTCTCTTAGGTTCACTTCAAGTGTTTTCAGTCTATTCCATTCGAGTTCTTTAATTCTTTCAAATTTCATTTCGTTATCTAGTTTTCCCACGTCTCGTTCGTCAAACTAAACATAATGTTAGCAAATCAATTGTCTCTTTTTCATATTAATTAACTTGAATAAATTTACGACAAGGATTTTTATTCAATTAAACGGAGATTTCGTCACCTTACTTCGTACCTTCTCAGTTACTTTCTGCAATTGTTACTTCAAAAAATTGTAGAATATTTTTAGAAAAGAAACATAAAAATTAGAAAAATTTCATAATTTTAATAAAATTAGTAATAATAAATTTAAGAATATATTGCCTCCATAAACAAATAAAAACAGACCTTAATTTCTCTTAGTTTTCAAACATGAGTTTTTGTACTGAAAGATTCCTTTTCTTAATGTAATGACGAAGAAGAAGTAAAATATTTGCTTCTATGATAAATTAAACGTTTAGTACAACGACCGAGTATGGCAATCAGTTTTGGGTGGTTGTACTTGGTCAGATGTAACTGAAATCAGGTACAATTTTCAAATGAGTATAACGCAGAAGGTTCACGGTTACATTAGAAACCTGAAGACCATAAAAACTGGATTTCACTGTTTTTTTACAGTCCAATTATAAACGATAAACATGCTTTTGATAATTCCGCACTCTAAAATTCTCTTTTTTCCTCCATTCTTATCAGAGAAAATAAGGTATCACAAACTAAATACGATGTAATTTTCACCACATTTTAAAGCTAAGTTTGTGGGCCTTTTCTTACTTTTTCCTAGTAATGTAAGTATTAATTTCGGAAGATTATTCTTTTGTATATGCTCATGGAATTGTTTCGGCTTTCCAACTGATTGGCGTTGTCGTCAATACCATCCCGGTATTCTACCAAGCCATTTTGAAAAAGGCTTACAATGTTTGTTAGAAGACTATGAGATATCTAATAGGGTGCTTAAATTTGTCATAATAATGACGACTAGAGTAATTACTGCATTATAGATCTAAGAGACTAACGAGTTGTTGGCAAGGAAATCTATAAGACTGAGTGCATCCGAACGCGTGAGTTCAAGGTTTCCAGATACCGTGGCAACTATAATCCTCTTACGTAAATACTCACAGACATTAGTGTTTACGAACTTTGGGCGCCACAGTGATTAGAAAAATAAAAGGCGACTCCCACTCGATTATTGTACATTCTATTTAATTGCTAAAAATAATAAAAAGTTATTTTTGCTTTGTCACATGATCGTTGTTTTCTCTTTGCCAATTACTACTTGACAATGCGACTTTGATACAGTTTTCGTTTGTATTTAAACGCAAATTATCACAAAAAAGGCCTATGTTCATGGCATTTGAAGATTTAGAAAAAGCGTTTGATAATGTGAAATGTAACAAACTACTAAGGATTTTGAAGATTACAGTAATAAAATATCGATAAAGAAGAGTTATTTATAACCCCTACAGAAGGCAGTCAGAAAGAAAGAAAAGAAAGCAGAAATCAAGAAATGAGAAAGACAAGGATGCAGTCTTTCACCCTTGCTGTTTAACTTATATACAGAACAGGCTATGAAGAAATTTAAAATAAATTATGGAAAAAAATCATACTGTAAGGAGGCGAAATAAAATAGCCGTTGACATTATAGTATTAGGGGAGTCAGAAGAAAACTTGCAAAACATGATGAATTGCATGAACGTGGTTCTGGAGGAAGAGTACAGCAAGAGGATTAATAGACGGAAAATCAAGCTAATAGAGTGTATTATTGGAAACTGTGGAATAACGAAGGGTGTTAGATTGGGAAGGGATATTTGGAAGGAGATTAAGGAATTCTGCTACTTTGGCAGCATAATAACTAGGGATGGTAGAATTATAGTAGACATAAAGGGTAGGAACAGCACAGACAAGGAAGGCTTATGGAAAAGACGAGTAATTTAATTACGGTTAATATGAGTGTGAAAATTAGGGAATCATTGCTTGAAATGTTTGTATGGATGTGGATAGTAGGAATTTGAGACAGAAAAAGAATAAAAGCTTTCGAAATGTGGTGCTATAGGAATGCTGATGGGTGGATAAAAGCACTAACGAGGAAGTTCTAAACACAATAGGGGAAGAGAGACACTTTGGAGCTCTTTGACCAAGGGAAGATATAGGAGATATGACGGTTTTGTAAAATTAGCTTTAGATCGAAGGGTCCAATAGGATCAGCGGACAACTTTCCGAATGCCCAAGGTTTCGACCTCAGTACATACGCTTCCCAAAAGAGGTTATGGTGCCTGGGCATGTCATAACATTGAATTTAGAGAGTGAATGAGGCATCCCCGAAGGTAAACCCCATTGTCACTCTGGTGTGGTAACTCGTATCCCCCACATTGAATTTAAATCGGTAAAGCAAAAATAATTAAGTAATATTCTGCCGAATCGCGGAAAGGAAGGATAAAATGGGATTGGTCGTCAGAGTCACGTCGGGATGAAGCCTTGTCGATAATGGCCAATTTTGCCTGGGATTTTTTGTTCAGGCAGATGGTGGAGTTTTTCTAAATTTGCACTTTGCTGAAAGGAGATTTTGGGATCTTGCACATACAAAGTAAATATCAACGTTTGGGATCAACCACGCAAAATTTGTAACAGGAAGAAAAGTTTGTCCCTATTATTTCGGCAAAAGAAGACGCGCTACAGCAGAGAAGCAGCCGGCGTCCGAAATGAAAGAAGAACGACGTCACCATATCAGCTCACTCGTTAACATCTGGTAAAGGCATCATATCCGGTGCAAATATTTGAAAACAATTCTCGTTTTGAAGTGCGTTTATTTTATTTTTATTTATTTAAAATTTATCATCTTCGATCTCCGCCGGCGTTCCCGGGGGCAGCCATTTTAGAAGTTGCAATAAGATTATTTCTGCTTTACCGAGGAAAGCCTAATGACAATTCATTTCCGTTAATTTATTTATGTTTCAAACACTTCATATGAGTTATATATTTTTTGGAAATAATTTTACTTATATTGTATTACTATATTCAATTTTTCATCATCACAATTAAATTCATTATATTAAAATTAACTATATTCTTTTCATTTAACAATTCCCGATTCATAATTTTTTTTGGGGGGGAGGGGGATAACAGGATACACAAGGGTGATCCTGAAACAGGCAACTCCACTTTAATCGAATAGGAAGAGAGTTGAAAAATGGGGATGCGGAAGGGAGAGCAAGGTAGCCAAGGGTTAACTAGGGCCCCCGGGCTGTAGTTTATGGATCCTGCCCGGTGTTTCACCTAAAGAGATGCAGGGAAAACCCTAGAAAACCTGCATCTGGTAGGTCGGGCATTGGGTAATATTCTCACGCCCTTCCGAATAACGGAAGAGGAGTTTGCTGTGGGGTCGCAGCACATCCTTCTCCGTGTCTCCACCAGTTTTAGGAGGCAGTTGGCCGATTGATCCAATGGGATCAGCGGACAACTCTTGACATATGCCCAAGATCTTCGACTCCAGTACATATAATAGTTGTTGGTGTGAGACGTACACCACACTGGGAAGAAATACCTGCGAGAGAAAGTTCCAACAGTCAGTGGTCTCCTGTCTGATCCAATAAATTGTTAGCTCAAACATAGATGAAAAGTCAGGGGTAGCTGCAAGGTTTAAATTCAGTAAATAAAAGTATTGAAAAATCCAGAAAGTCTCTGAATACTCCAAAAAAATTGTTTAAATTATTCTGATTTCCTGATAATAACTGTTTCGTTATATATTTAATTTCTCTTGCTATTATTATTATTATGGCAGAGGTAGTATAAAAATTATTTAAATAAGGGCTGAGAAAATTAATGCAAACATAAAATATAAAGTTACAGGCTCGTATATTTCTTCTTAACAATTGAACTTCCAGCACATTTCTTTATATTATGACAGAAATAAATAACTTACAACTATATTTAATTATTTTTAAGTATAAATATAAGACCGTTAATTTCATAAAATACATAATTTTAAAGAGAAGCACTCAATAACGCAAAAAGTGCATTCTAACCCGTAGTGCATTTTCTTGTAATCTCTTCCAGAAGCTAAGATCGATTCTTATTCAACTTAGCACCGTTAAGATAAAAACAAGAATCCCAAAGAACATTTACTGCAAGCCATTAAATTACGTCATCCGTACTATACTTTACGAGCCAGCAACACTATAAAAGAAAAATGTTAAATGAGAACAGAGATTTCTTGCGAATACACTGAATCACTTCTCTTTTATAGTATCCTATGACGATCTCCAGCTTTCAATACATTACGTGAGTGATTCTCTCCTGAGTCACGTCAATTCTTCTCCTTTGGCCTTTGAATGTGTCACGAAACACTAAAAGCCCATAAAAATCGCACTCTTCTACCTTGGACTGATTTGTTATCTTTATTGTCCGTAAACGTGAAGAAACAATAAACGTCCATAATCGATCATTTTCTTTGATATGTTTGTATATTTTACGATGTTTGTTGGAAAATATACCACTGTTAATTATTTAGAAGTGTGGAATTTAATTTACATAATCACATTTCAGTCGACGTTTTATATTCGATCCTCTCGACAAGTCTTACACTTCTAATGCATTCAGTCACACCAAAGAACGTAAACATTTCAGAGCTATTATATAGCCAATCAGTACAATATGTATGTCAAATTTGTAAATCATAAGAGTCACAATTTCACGAAGCTTCAAAGAAGTTGCTCCGGTTTCTAGATCACTTATGGATTTAAATTTGAAACTTGAAGACTCATCCAAAGATATTCTGTTCTCATCCACGATTATTTTTCAAGTTTCCATTTAACCAACTGCGACGGTCCTTGCTATTGTAACAGATACACTGAGATTTCTTTAGTTAGTTTTATTAGTTACTTAGTTCACGTCCAAGTTTAATTGAAAACATATAATTAAACTGATGTATCTCAACAGCTCGTCGTTATTATCTTCTCAGGATCTTCTGTGTGGGTGTTGTAATACTGTTTTTTGTAAACACTCCAGAGTAAGTGAAACGGTTTTAATCAATAAATAATATTTTACGCTCGGCAGGTTAGGGAGGATGTGGGTTGTGCAAGATATAGGTAATGAAAAGGCTTGCGCAGAATAGGTTAGCATGGAGGGTTGCATCAGACCAGTCTTAGGAGTGAATACCACAACATCAAAAATATTTTATTTTTCACATTATGGTATTCAGGCCTAAGACTAGTCTGATACAACTCTCTATGCTAACCTATTTTGCACAAGCCTTTTCATTTCCTCATAACTAGCACAATCCACATCCTCTCTAACCTGCTTAGCCTCCCTCTTCTCTTCTTACTCCACACTTCCCTCTAATGCTAATTTTAGAAGACCCTTATGTTTTAAAACGTAGCCTATTAATCTATCCCTTCTCTTCGTCAACGTCCTCCATATTGTTCGTGTTTCCCCTTTTCTGTTTAGAACTTCCTCGTTACTGATTCTATCCACCCATCTGATTTTCAGCATTCAAAGGCTTCTATTCTTTTTCTTTCAACTCCTATCCATATAACGCCACGCTCTTTACGAACATTTTAGCAACGATTTCCTAAAATTCACACTTATATTACTCTTAAGTAAATGCCTCTTTTTCGCGAAAGCCTTCCTTGCCTGTGCTATCCTACTCTTTATGTCTACTATACTTCTACCATACCTACTAATTATGCTGCCTGAGGAACAGAATTCCTTAATTTCCGTTAAATTATCCCTTCCCAATCTTACAGCCTTTCTTATTCCACTGTTTCCCATCCTACACTTCATTACCTTTGTTTTCCCTCTATTACTACTCATATTGAACTCTTTCTCCGGGAAAAATAAATTCTTCATGCAATTTATTATGGTTTCCAAGTCTTCTTCTGACTCACCCAATACTACAATGTCATCAGCAAAGCGTAGAGTTTTTATTTCTTCTCCTTGCAGTACGATTCCTGTTCCATATTCCGTTATTACTTTCTTCATCGCCTGTTCTATATATAAGTTAAACAGCGTGGGCTACAAACTGCAACCTTGTCTTACTCCTTCCTTGATTTCTCCTTTCTTTTCTTACCCTTCAATTTTAATTACTGATGACTGCCTTCTCTGGCGGTTATGTGTAAGCCTTCTTTCTCGATATTTTATTCCTGTACTCTCCGAAATCCTTAATAGTGTGTTCAAGTTCACATTATCAAACGCTTTTTCTAAATGTACAAATACTATAAACGTAGGCCTGCTGTTTCTTCTTATCCTGTCTTCGAAAATTACACGCAACGTCAATATTGTTTCTCTTGTCCCTACATTCTTCCGAAAACCAAATTGATCTTCTCCTAACTCGCATTCTATTTCACCTTCCATTCTCCTGTATATTATTTTAGTTAATATTTTGCATGCATGAGATACTAAACTAATTGCTGTTCGCATCTATCAGCCCGAGTCTCTCTTCGGTAATTATGGTTTTTTACTAAAATCTTCTGGTATTCTTCCTGTTTTGTAGATTTCGCAAACTATCCTGAACAACCATGATATTGATTCATCGCCGGATGATCTTACAACTCCGCATGAATGTTATCAATTCCTGGCACTTAACAATTTCTCAGGTCTGTCAGCGCCCTATTAAACTTCGACCTTAAAGTTTTGTCGCCCAACTCTTAATCATCCACCTCCTCTTCTTCTTTTCTTAATGACTGATCTAGATTTACGCCATGATTCAACTTTCCTAGATATTCCTTCCATCTTTCTGCTTTTTTGACTTCCCATCCGCATCCTAATGTTCGTGCTAATATTTTTCCTCTCTCCGAATGTTTCTTTGATTTTCCTATAAGCCCTTTCACCACAAAATCTTCAACCACTTTGCATTTCTCTTGTAGCCAAGCCTCTTTGGCTGCATTGCAATTCCTATCTATCTCATTCTTCAAGTGCCTGTATTGCTTTTTCCGACGGTCAGACTGGAAAAATGTGTACCGGATCCGGGAATATTTGGCTGAGTTTAATTGAAGCAATTCTTCTCTCTTTGAATTGTATGTTGTATATATTGTAAGAATTTTTTATGTAATTGGTAATAAAACTCTTTTGGTCACTGTTTTGAGAATTATTTTATTTTAAAAATGGTAGCTTTCGGCAGTTATATTATCCCTATTTTCCGTACAAAGTACGTGCATTATCAAGGCTAGGCCAGGACTGATTAACCTTGCTGGCAAGGCTGCTTATATACGCAGCTGCCTGAAGGTCACCTTGCGTCCGGCCGTTGGTTTATGTCGCGTACTTTTTCCTGTTTGTTCGGAAGACAGGAAAACCACAGCGGGCGAAGTTCGTAGCCAGCGTCTCTGTTGATGTTTTCCGGGTTCTTCCGGATTTCAATGGCTTCGCGTATCTTCCGTGCCCAGAAATATTTTTCTCTAACTAGTAACCTGGTATCTTCCAATGCAATTTTGTGGTTGGTTTCTATAACATGCTCTGCAATGGCAGACATGTTGAACTGTTTCAGTCTTATATAGCGGTCGTGTTCTTTAACACGGGTTCTCACGGACCTGCCAGTTTCCCCGATGTATGACTTGCCACATTCACACGGTATTTGATAAATGCCTTTTGCCAGCAGTTTGTCCTGCTTGTCTTTTACTGGTGGAAGAAGGCTTGTTAATATTTAAAATGTTTGTGTTGTTTTACATGTCGTCCGTTACAATCACTAAGGAGTGTTAATAACACCTCGCGAACAATTTAGACTACTTTCGTGTGCATTCATCAATTTAACAATTTAGGTGTATAGGTAAACAGCTGTTTTGTGAACGTATATGTTTCCATGCAATGGATAAAATTGAAATGAAATAGGTCTGCTTTACTACCATGCTGCTATCGTTGATTTTCTCGGCGGGATTATCACACGAAAAGCATGAAAATAATGTCATGAGGAGATAAGATAATCTTGATGAATTAAAGCAATTTTGTCTCCGCATCGAAAGGGATTTATGAATACAAAGTACAATCAAAAGCAGGGCGTGGACGTTCGCAAATTACGAAACGAGAACGTAAAATAAAACTACTCACATGATTAAATATTTTCTAAACATTGAAGATAACAGTCACTAGACAATTCTTTTCTATATCTCCCTTTAGCTTCTGAGACAGTTAAGTTCTTATACTACAAGATGATTTTAGATTTAAATGTTTATTGCATCTTTCAACGAATTTGTCTGAATCAGATAACGTTAGCGAAAATTCAAGATTTATATAGGGATTTAATCACTGAAAATTCTTCACGAAATAACTATATTTGTTGAAAAGTTAATCGAGCATTGTCATAAATTTATCTGAAAATAAAATAAAGGACAACGATTCTTAATTTATAACATTTTGGGACTTCCTAGTTCTATTTGTCAGCAAACCAAACACAAGAATATAAAGAATAACCAAAATTCAGAAATATAAGAATTAAATTAAAATTAAAACGTTTCATCCTCAACTTTCAGGACCCCTTCAGTTCTGTAATAAAAATTCCGTGTTGATTCCGCTGTCAGATTAATTATCATGTTTATGTAAAATCAAATTATTCAGCTCAACCTGATGCAGGGACAACCGTGCATCTCTTTTAGGAATCACCGAGAAGTATCAAACTATTTATAGCCCGAGGACCCTAGTCCTTTCATTACCCGTGGGAGTTATCATTCGCAGGAATTTCTCGCCAGATTGACTGCGGGGCTCACCTGACTCCGACGGGAATGTTTCTTACTATCTCTGGTTTTTTCAAAGTTTCGCCTTCACCTATTTCATAGGAGGTGTGTATATTAGGGTCGAAGACCTTGGGAATACGGTAAGAGTTGTTCGCTGAACCCATCGGCCAACTGCCTTCTTAAACTGGTAAAAGACGGAGAAGGGAATGCTGCGACCCCACAGCAAACTCGTCTCCCGTCATTCCGAAGGGCGTGAGAATAGTATCCAATGGCCGACTTACCTGATGCAGGTTTTTTAGAGGTTTCTCTACATCAATTTAGGTGAAACACCGTGTAGGTGTCAACCCTTGGCTACCTTGCTCTACCTTTCGCATCTCCCATTTTCAATTCCCTTCCTATGATATTAAAGGGGGAGTTACCTGTTCCAGGATCACCATCATTTCATTTCTGTGAATTCTATTTAATTTTATTTACGTGCGTAAAATCTGAATACTCAAACGCAGTTTGCTTTGCTCGTAGATTTGAAGTTATCTAAGTTAATAATTTTATTTAGATTTCAATAGGTAAGTTTTATTATATAATAATACTTGTATATGTGAATAATTTTTTTACTACACAGCCACTGGTTTCGTTTTCCATTGTCTACCAACTTTAATACCTTTTTTTAAAAAAAATATTTAGAATAACTTCATACTTGCATTTATGGATAATAATATCGCAATTTGCTATCATGGTTCAAACTCTTCATGCCTACTTTGTAAATTTTAAGTTCCTAAATTTAATTGGAATAATAACATAGTGACAGGCGCCGAGTTCTACGGAGAAATATACCTGGGAAAAGAGTTTGTAATGAGAAGTAGTTGTAGTGAACGTCTTTGGGGGAAATGGGAGGATCACTGGTTGGAAAACCCATCTGTAAAAAAAGTTATTTTATTATTGATAACTTTAATATTGTTCACGTTCAAGGTAATTTCGAATAAATATTGATTGATAAAGGAAATGAATTTGAGTACTGTTAAATCGTATCTACTTATATGTATCAATTATTAGCTGGAAGAGTAAATAAACATGAGTACAAGATAATTAACGTTTTGATACATTTTCGGTTTTAGTAAAGTCCTTCAGTTAATGAAAAGATATATTAAAGTATAATCTAACGCATTGAAAATTACACTTATGAATTATCTGACAGAAAATTGACGTCGAGGCATTATTAGTCAGGCTTGAATAACGAAAAAACGAGCTGGTGCTCAACAGTAATCGTTGAGGAATTCATTATCAAAAACATTAACAATTAATTATAATGCATATATGGTTGAGGAAGTAACGATAATAAGTTAAATTTCAATTACGTAAGTTATATTGAGTACCATTAGTACCTTTATTAATAAGGATCTGACGTCATCATGGACACAAGGAGGTTACCTAAAACTATCCTGGAAGAGCTAATTGAATACGAACCAATTTATTAACGTTATGGGAAAATTATGTAATCCAGCTATTATCTGCCTGAGTTAAATTCTATAGCGAGAAGATATTCAATTGATTATTCCAATTTAATTTAATTATTTATCAATTCTAGATATGGCTCGTAAATATGTATGAAGATAAATAGAAACAATCTGAGCGGTTACTACATGTGAAAGCATAAAATTTTTATTTCACTTACTTTGTTGATCTTGAAAGTTTAATTTAATCTGTAAGTCTTTATTTTAATGCGTCCAAAGATAAATACCTTTATATAGAAATCTAAAGAGATCCCAAAAAATGCATTTGATCAAGTAGGCTGATGCAGTAGATTGTTGATGTGGTATACAGCCCTAAAACTGGTCTGATGCAACCCTCCATTGTAACCTATCTTGTGCAATCCTGTTCATTTCCTCATAACTTACGTCTTCATGTCTACTATACTTCTATCATCCCTAGTTACTACGCTTCCGGAGTATCAGAATTCCTTAACTTCCATCTAAATATCCCTTCCCAACCCAATTGTTATTCCACTGTTTCCCATACTACACTCCATTATTTCGGATTTCCCTCTATTAATCCTCATATTGAACTCTTTATCCAGGACTACATTCATGCCACTTATGATTTCCAAGTCTACTTCTGACTCCTCTAATACTACCATATCGTCGTCAAAGCGTGAGGTTTTTATTTCTTCTCTTTGCAGTATGATTCCTTTTCCATATTCCATTTTAACTTTCTTCGTCGCATGTTCTATATATAAGTTAACCAGCATGGGTGACAGACTGTATCCTTGTCTTATTCCTTTCTTGATTACGGCTTTCTTTTCTTGATCTTCTATTCTAATTACTGATGCCTACCTTCTGTAGAGGTTATGTATAAGCCTCCTTTCTCAATATTAATGTTAATAAAGACTGGGGGAGATTTTATAGCTATATACTTAAATGCAGAGGGAATTGGGAAAATTAGATATCTCATAAACTGACGTCATGGATCTAACTTCAGATAAAGAGAAGGCAAATGTGTTTAACGAGTACTTCGTTTCTGTGTTTACCAAATGTAACGGTACATACACGGTAACAAAATGTGACTCCGAATCCGAAAACTTCCATATCACGGCAAAGGCATTAAGGAGGAGAATTAGTAAATTAAAAAACAAAAAATCTCGTGGTCTAGATGACATCTCCACATAAATAATTAAACTGGGCGGGGAGGCAATTATTCCGTATTTAATAAGGCTATTTAATATATCCATAAATGACTCAACTCTGCCAACAGACTGGAAAACGGGAATAATTGTACCTGTATTTAAATCTGGAAATAAAACGGACATACGAAATTATAGACCTATTAGTCTAACCTCAGTAGTATGCAAAATCATGGAGCACTTAATAACTACGTACATTCGGGATGCACTTGAATCTAAAGGGTGGTTCTTTGAAAACCAACATGGATTTCGATCGGGTTTTTCGTGTGAAAGTCAGATAATCAATTTGTTTCAAGATCTAGCAGACGAAGTCGATCGGGGTGGTAGAATAGACGCCATTGTTATTGATTTTGCAAAGGCTTTCGATGTAGTTCCTCACGACATCTTGATCCAGAAGTTAGATGGGACAGGTATTGACAAAAGAGTAGTTCTCTGGGTGCAAGAATTCTTAAAAAATAGGCTACAAAAAGTCAAAGTTGGGAAAGAAACTTCAGAACTCGGATCTGTAACATCGGGAGTCCCCCAGGGATCAGTTATTGCCCCATTATTGTTTCTCATTTTTATTAATGATTTGCCTAATAATATAAATTCTAAGGTCCGACTTTTTGCAGATGACTGTGTAATTTACAGGGAAATAAATGGGGAACAAGACGCAGCTTCTCTCCAAACTGACTTAGATACTCTAAGTACATGGGCTAAGCGAAATAAAATCAAAATCAACAATAGTAAAATTAAGGCGATTAGTTTTACTAAAATACGCGTTCAATATGCCTTGATATATAAAATAGATGGGGAAACAGTGATCGAGGAGACAAACTGTAAATACCTAGGCATTTATTTTAACAGTAAGCTAGGGCAGGTAAACTTTGCTACAAGGAAAGCGTGGAACACCTTGCACTTTGTCATGAGAACACTCAACAAGGGAAATGCTAAATCTAAAGAGTTGGCATATTTGCCATTAGTTCGCCCACTTATGGAATATTGTGCAGCATCCTGGGATCCGTACAGGATAGCTCGAATAGAATCCTTAGAAAGGGTGCAAAGAAGGGCCGCAAAATTCGTACAAATAGGACCTGGGCATGGGAACGAAAAGGTAAAGCGACTAGGGTGGGACACGCTACAGACAAAAAGAGAAAGAGCTAGGCTACAAATTTTCTACAGAGCTTTTGCAGGTCAAAAACCTTGGCAGGGAATCCGAGATAGAATGAAAGAATCGACCTGCTCAAATTACAACCAAAAAACAAGACGCTGGAAAATACTCATTCCTAAATAGGACAATTAATGAGTGGAACAATCTGTCTGCAGGAGTGTTTGGGGAACTTCCTCTAACAGAAAGAAAATTTAGACTCAATCTAAGTGTAGTGTAGTGCAGGGTAGTGAAGAGATCAGTGCTGCGAAATGTCTAAAAATATACTACAGTGAAATATATTTCCAGTGGTTTTTTTTAGGTAAAAACAATATATTTTATTTTTAAATTCATCTTCTAATAATATGAGTCCACACTTATTTATTTATATTTAATATAATTATACATTGAATTATAGGTTAAATATTAATTATTGTTGAAGTTCTACGTATCTGCCACCGGGCATCTGCCCATTTGTAGATTTAATAAATACAATACATTATAAAACACTTTTTCTAAATCTGCAAATGCATATAAACGTAGGCCGGTTTTTCTTATCCTGTCTTCTAAAATTAGTCAGTAGTTTACAGAATTCAATTCCATAATATAAATAATCTCGAAAGTCATAGAGGAATAATAAAACGTAATGTAAAATTAAAATTTAATAAAGTTGTTACGAAAGGAAAAGGATGAAGCTAGTAAAATGTTTAGTGAGGCTGATGTTCTTTCGTCACTTTGTGAATAAAGTTCCTGAATCGATAGTTTTCACGCCTGTTATTACGTCTCATTTCTTTCAGTCACCGAAGTAGAATCCACTTAACACGCAAGACCTTCGAACTTGGGCAAACAGATAAGCTTACAAACGATTGCCCCCTAATAATATTTGCCCAACGTCCATTGGGGAATCACAGACAAGCCCTCTCCGGTCCATAGTTTTTCATGATACAACCAATTATTGACCAACATTTTTTTAATCAGCTACCTGAGTGATGACTGTATTTGCATTTTTTCCGACTCGCAGTAGAACATTTCTCTACTTCTTTATAAAATATTATTAACTTAGATTTATTAAACATGTTGGTGATTTCGATAATCAATAACATCTGCTGTTTCATCGATTTTGTGATCTACATCCGTCCGTTCTTAGTTACCTGAACTAGCTCAGAAATAGAATGATAGAAAAAGAATTGCAGTGCCATGGCACCCTGCAAAAAATAGACAAAGGGAAGTTGAATGGAAATAAAACGAAATGCAAACATTTAGTATAAAATTGACTTATAAAGGGTAGAAGCCGACCTGGGGTCTAGTGGCTAGCGTCGCTGCCTCGCTACCCAGATGTCCCGGGTTCGAATCAGCATCGGCATGGACGTTATGGTCTTGGTCATGGTCACTGAGACGGAGATTAAGAACCAATACGCTGACTACGTGTCACTCCAAATTCGGAATGCGTCAAGTAACATGACAGACCGCAGTCGACCCGCTAGGCCAAGGCCCTGAATGAGCCGCAGAGCCAAGGAAGAAGAAGAAAGAGGATAAATTTTTGCCACGTAACAGTGGGGCAATGGAGGCTGTAATCTTTATGACTAGATTTTTCAAAGCAATTTTGGACGATGAAGGTTTTTAAAGTATTTAACAGATTCACAGCAATGGTATAAATCAACAAGTTAGTCGCTAGTCGTTGGTACTAGTAACCAAACAAACTAAAAGTAATTTTACAAAAAGTTAACATAATATAACAGGAAAGAATTATATTTTTGGAAACATTAAATATCATGCTCAAACAGAATGGACTTAGAGCTTAAAAACGTAGATGACTTTAAGTTTGGGTAATTAAATAAAACTAGTCTCTGTTTTATCTTCAAAAATATATTAATATTTTGTTGGTATTTGTGTTATATATTTGTTAATATAAACAAAGAATTATTTATTTACAAATATTTGAAGTTATAATTATCAGTCTGGATGTGGTTGACAAAAGTACGAAGCACCGTTTTAAAATGTAAACTCAGACATGGGTAAAAATAAATGCAGAATTAGAACACTTCAAAAAGTTATTTGAATTCATAAATGTAATGAAAGAAAAAGTGTCGGGGTTTGCCTACATAACCACAGTATTCTTGGTGAATATTTTTCGGTACTTCTCTGATAAAGTAGAAAGCGATCGCCCTTCTACTTCTATTCTCGTACAGTTCAAAGTCCTTTATGTCGAAGAAGAAGAATTCCATTTTCCTTCCCCCTCCTTGGAAAAACGTGTTCTCTTTTATCTACGTGGCCTGAACAGTAAAGTTAATGAGTGCAGCTTTTCCAGAAATTTCCAAACTTATTTCAGCGAGAGTTGACACAGTGTTTGATTACTAAACGTTTAAACGTCTAGAGGATTTACAAGGTTGACAGTTAACAGCCAGAGAGCGTAGATTTTCCCGACGAAGATGCTGGATGAAGCACTTCACCTGAAGATGATGGCGGTGTCAGCCATAGAAACGTTGTGGATTACAAACGACATCACCCGGCTGGAATCTAGAGAACTCTTTGTACTTTCTGAGTGTTTCATTACTTGTCTCGTCACTTGTCCATTGGTGGGGAAATAACAATCGTCCAGTAGGACTATAATGAGGAGTCAGCTGACCCACTGGGAGAAAAAGAAGATGCATACGAGGTATGTTCAAAAAGTATCGCGAATTTTGAATTTCCGCGGGCTACGTATAATCGATTTTCGATATTTTTATGGCGTTATGTTGGTACACGTGTCCCTCAATTATGCTGACAAGGGGGCCATTTTGAATGTTAAGTTAGTTGTTGACAACAATTGAAGTTGGGCGTGTTTTGGATTGTCTTCTAACTAACTAACTCCATGGCTCTACGGTCCATTAAGGACCTTGGCCTCCAAAATTATGTGTTTCCAGTTATCCCGGTCCTCAGCCCGTCTACGCCACCTCCTGGCTCCGACAGTCCTTAAGTCTTCCTCCACATCTTCCAGCCATCTCCTCCGGGGCCGTCCTCTCCATCTCCTGCCCCCAGGGTACCCTGTTAGTGCCTTTTTTGGCAGTCTTTCATTCCCCATTCATTGTACGTGTCCTAACCATCCGAATCTTCTCATTTTGACTGTAGCCACCAAATCCCGTTCTTTATACAATAATCGTATTTCGTTATTTGTTCTGATCCTCCATAGATTTCCTTCCTTCACCGGCCCATATATCTTTCTCAATACTTTCCTTTCCCACACGTTTAATCTCCTCTCTATGGCCTCAGTCAATACCCATGCCTCACTCCCATACATAAGTACTGGTTTGATCATTGGATTGTCTTCTATTCACAGAAAAAGACAGAATTATAAGAGCATAGAGACTTATTAACTTCTACACATGTATTCATTCCTAAGGATCGCACAAGAAAAGGACTTCAACCTGCATGTGATGGACCGTTTTTGGTCAAGCAACGTAGTGATAAATTTTTCACATAATCCGGCAATTTGTCTAACCACAATGTTTTTCAGACCTCTCCCGTAACGTCTGTTCCTGCGCAACAAGTGGCTCGGCTCGTCGTCTCCTATTTCGCACGTTGTTAGTAAGCGTTTAATTCGCGTGTCTTCGCTCTCCCGAAAAATATTCAACAGTCGTTCTTTTGCGGCAGAATATTTATCCCGTCTTTCTGACTGAATTATATCCCATATATTTTCAATATATTTTGGTTCTAGCTGTGCGATCAAGTAATTACATTTAGTCTCCTCCCGGCCAATATCAGTTAGGGTGAATTGCGCATCCCCTTGATAAAACCAAATATCCGGTTTTTCTATCCAAAATGGAGGAATTTTAACACTCACCATTTCCGTACAGTTTATGGGCGTGGGAACTTGCGATTCGGCGTCTCGCACTGGCGATGTTTCCACGTGGTCCATTTTAATCCAACGTAATCCTTGTAATGAATACACTAAACACAAGTCGTGGGTCGCCAATATGTTACTGGTTTGGTCTTAATAATTAATTAGTCTTAAAATATTTTATTTCTTTGTTATTTTCTGCACGCATTAACATTTACACGTGCGCACTCGCCGGCTACTTAGCTGGAACTCTGCGTCAACATTCTCATGTTGCCTTCCTAGAAGCTCAATATTAAAGCCATATCCAGCGGTGCCAACTTAATTAAATTTAAATATTCTTTAATTTTACATTAGTATTCACATTCATACATGCATTGTTACATTCACACACCTACATCACAAAATGGAACAAAGAATCTGTATCAAATTTTGCGTGAAAAGAAAAATTAAGTGCGCGGACGCATTCCGAACGTTGACTGTGGCGTGTGGTGTAGCTACCCTGAACCAAAGTAACGTTTAACGGTGGTACAAAATGTTCTCAGAGGGCTGAGAAGATGTGAATGACGAACAGCGTGTCGGACGCCCGAGCACGTCAACAACAGAGGAAAAAATTGATGAAGTGAAGAAAATGTTGCCGACCCCCTGTGGTGTAGTGGCTAGCCTCTAGTTGCTGACTCACAACCCAGAGGTCCCGGGTTCCAATCCTGGCATGGGCTTGGATGTTTGTGTCGTCATGGTCGCGAAAACCGGGATCAAGATTGTTGGAGGATGGATACGTTGACCACGTGTCACTCCAAATTCGGAATGTGTCATGCGAGATGACAGTCCGCAGTCGACTGGGTAGGCCCAGGCCCTCAATGGGCTGTAGAGTCGTGGAGGAAGGAAGAAGAAAATGTTATTGGTCAATCGTCGAATCACCGTTAGAGAAGTTGCTGAAGACCTAAACATATCGATTGGCTCGTGCCATTCTATTTTGATCAATGATTTGGACATGAGACGCGTCGCCGTGAAATTCGTTCCAAAATTGCTCAATTTCGTCGTGTTAACATTTGCTAAGGAGCTGTTGGACCCAACTTTGCTCCAGAGGGTCATAACTGGGGACGAATCGTTGTTTTATGTTTATGACGTGGAAACCAAAGCTCAATCATCACAATGGAGCCAAGATCGGAAAGCGCGCCAATTCGGTCGAATGTGAAGGTTTTGATCACAGTTTTTTTCGATTACAGGAGCGTGGTGCACCACAAATTCTTGCAACAGGGTCGTATTGACAATAAAGAATATTACCTGCAATTTGCGCGAAGCAATCCGCCAGAAAAGCCCGTATTTGCGGAAGAACAAAAATTTGCTTCTGCACCATGATATTGCTCCTGCTCACACATCGTTGCTTGTGCGTGAATTTTTAACCAAAAACAACAGTCTATTGATGCCGCAGCCACCTTATTCCCCAGACTTGACCCCCTGTGACTTTTTCCTGTTCCCCAAACTGATAATGACGATGCTACGACACGATTGAGGCGATAAAGACTGCATCCAAGGAGGAGATGAACAGGATCAAAACAAAAGATTTTTCTAAGTGCATCGAGGATTGGAAGAAACGTTGGCATAAATTTATATTATATCCGGGGAGGATTACTTTGAAGGGGAAAAATAGATATTAATGAAAAAATAAATACTTTTTGAAAAAAAACACCAAATTCGCGATACATGCCTCGTAGATGAGATAGTTCTTTAAGTAATTTAATTTCTTTCAAAAAATGAATCCAGCGTAGAAATGAAAAATTCACTGTAGATACAGATAATACACATCAGATGCGAAAGTATCACAACGAAACAGATTGCTATAAATAAACCGGAGTGTTGTTCAGGTTGACAATTAATTTTATGTATATTGTCATTGCAAATATTTAGGGTATATATTTCAACAACAGTTGACTTCCACAATAAGAAAAGAATGAAACTAACTCCACTTCATTATGAAGTATAGTTATAAAACTAGGTATGTGAAATATTTACCGTTAACGGTACCTAGTGTTTAGAATAATGAAATTCTTTTTTAAAAGGTTAAATAGAAATGTGGGAAACTGGGGCTACATTTTAAGCGCGTAAAACCTGACCAAGGGAACGCTTAGAGTAAAAATTAATATCGTAAATGCGGCAGATAACAATAATGCATGTAATATTTTTAAAAATTCAAAGCTCCAGTCCATAAAAAATCCACACTTCGAGTCTCAGCACGATAAGTTTCCACAGCAGTCTGAACTGGAGAAGTTTGAGCAGATGATTCTGTGAGTGAATCAGAAAAGTAACTTGAGCCTGATGTCTCACCGACAGATCTGGCTGATTTATTCTGTCCAGTCTTTACCTGAGACTTCCTTTCCGCCAAGCTTGTAGATGCCGCGAAAACGGTAAACAAATTTGCAAACCATAAACTCTGTATACGGAACAGCCCAGTCTTTGGGCCATCAATTTCTTGTTGCAGAGGTATGGTAATCAATCCTAAGACTGGTCTGATGCTATCCTCCATGTTAACCTAGCGTGTGCAAGCTTTTTTTAAAATTCTACATAGCTACGACATCCTCCCCAATCTGCTTAGCAATTCTGCTCTTAGACTCCCTCTTGTTTCCTTACCCCACACAATTCCCTCTAATACTAATTTGTCAAGACCCTCATGTCTCAAAACATGGCCTGTTAATCTATCCCTTCTCTTGGTCAACGTTCTCCATATTGTTCGCTCTTCCCCTATTCTGCGTAGAACTTCCTGGTTAGTTACCCTATCCACCCATTTGATTTTCAGAATTCTTCGAAAGCTTATATTCTTTTAATGTCTGCAACTCCTGTCGTCCACATTTTGTACCCATACAACGCCACATTAGCCGTAAGTAAATTCCTATTTTTATTGCGAAATCCATTCTGGATGTGCTATCCTACTCTACTTCTACCATCCCAAGTTACTACGCTAAGTAGCATAATTCCTTACCGTACCTCTAAATATTCCTTCCCAATCTAACACAATTTGTTATTCCACTATTTCCCAAGCTACACTCCATTAACTTGGTTTTCCCTCTGTTAAACTTCATGTTGTACTCTTCCTCCAGGATCACGTTCATTCCATTTATTATGGTTTCCAAGTATACTTCTGACTGCCCTAATACCACAATATCATCAGCAAACCTTAGGGGGTTTATTTCTTCTCCTTTCAGTTTGATTTCCTTTCCATATTCATTTTTAACTTTCTTTATCGCTTGTTCTATATACGTTAAACAGCATGGGTAACAGACTACATCCTTTCTTGATTTATGCTTTCTTTTCTTCCCATTCAATTCTAATTACTGCTTACTGTCTTCTCCTAAAATTAAAATAACTTCAAATAAAGTGAATTTTTTGTGATAAATGAAAAACCTATATGGCTAATAGGAGTCCTATTACAATGGAAACAAGTATAGGTTCAATTTAAGCAAAAAAAGGAAATCAACTGGCTACTTTCCAAATAATTAATTAATGTCTAAAGCTTAGAAACCCTTTATACATAATCAAAATTTACCATTTTAAATTGTAATTAAAATTCTATTTAATCAATTTGTTTTCAGGTACGCATATTATTAGTAATTACTCTTTAAGTTTGTAATGAGTTTAGATTGAAAGAGACATGCGTATAGTTTAGTCTGTCAGTACATGCATCTTCTACCAATTTCCCCCATTTATTGGTTTAAATTGCAAGTATATACATGTCGACGGAATCTAAATTAAATAAGAATGGAAGCCTGCGTCCAGAAAGTATATTGTACATAAAAGTAAAGCTTACAAGCCTTTCAAAAGTCAAAATGAATTTGGACTATATTGACTAATGTTGGTAGTATTCTAACCTTGGAAGGAAAATATGCATTACCATTTACACTAAAAAAATCCGATCAAGGACCGGAAGCAGCTGTCGTACTTTGCACCTGTACGGGAAGTGACGCCATTGCAATTAACAGCCTCTCTCTCCCCCTCTCCCTCTCCTGGTGAAATGTTGCACGATTGACGTTTTCGACGTGGACACAAGTGGCACAATATGGCTCGGTTATGATAATTAATATTTCTTGTTTACTCTGATTAAAACTTCCACCGGATAATGACGGACGTCCGTTCATTGCTGTATTAATTTCCGAACAGGTTTCACCTCACACGACGCAGTTGACGAATTCGGAATTATTTCACTAATTTTCCGTAGTTTACTCCTAGTATGTTTCTATTCTATTTAATTTTTTCTAAAGGGACCCCAAATGGAACAACGTATTGCTCTAAGTAAAGTTAAATGTGACTCGTCCTTTGATTTTGAGCTCCCATTTTTGAAGTTCCTTGAAATCAGTGTGATTCGCACAGCTTCAAAATTAAAGCAATGGTTATTTAAGTTACTCGAGCTAGCGAAGGTTATTTGTCGCACTAGTACACTGGCTGTATGCTATATTATGTAAGAAATCTTGCAACATAACGACGATCCAGTTGTAGATGACTAAGTATGTAAATTAGTCGTGTATCACAGGACATTTAGTGCGTCACTCCATAAATAAACCTAACAACTTCAACTAGACCAGCACCTACCTTATTAAAAAAGACAGTATAGTATTTTATTTTCAAGATTTTCTTGTTGCTCAGTTTTTTGTGTAGAACGTCAAAAGAAAGTACGGAGTCTTTAAAAAGTGGACATTTTTGAGCAATTATAGCACATAGAGAAATGAATGTAGTTTTATTGAGGTATATTGTGACGGGCTTTCGTTTCACTTTGACAACAAATTATAAAGTAAAAAATTATTTGAAGATTATAAAACGTATATCTTTGACTATACTCAAGGTAAAGTAATTGACTGTTTTTTTTTGAACTCATAAATGAAACATTGCCAAGTCGGTTACACGAAAGCCCATTCCAATAAATAATAAAATACTTTTAATTCAGTTCATTCTAGCATACAAAATGTGGTAAACTCTAGTGGACGTTCGGTAGAGTTTTAGAGAATGCAACTAAAAACCACATGAAAAATAAACTTTCTGAGCACGTTAGTGCTGAAAGGAGCAGTGCGCGCGGCCGATCAATACTGTTCCTCCGAGTATGTAGCGCCATTGTCTATCCTCCTGAAGCCCTGGAGCCCACCTTGTGGTAGCTTATGCACGTCCCAGGCCAACACACATTGGAGTTGGACTCGATGTGGCAGTGTTTCGCGGGCGCACTATTTTACCTTCACATTCCAAGGACCCATCTCGCAGGAATTTAGGTATTCAGGTATCCACGTTGCGTCTCTTATGAGGCAAGCATGGTGTAAACCAACCTACATGCATAAACCACATGAGACTCTTCTTTGTGTATTTCCGGCGACATTTTCGACTGGAGCGACCTAGATTGTTAACGGAGGAGCAGTCCTGATAGAGAACACTACGTACTGCAATCCAAATATAAGTAGTAAATCATAAACATATCTGTAATGGTGCATTCTTAGTTTTTACCCAGTATTTTCTTTATCAGCCGTACCTAAATTCAATAAATTTATTCGAATATGAGTGTGAGTTTGATTTTTACTTGGAGCAGGCTTATTACAGGAACGGATATAGGTTACAAGTTTTGCCGCATCATCGTCAATGTTAATTCCTTTTAATTTACTAGAGTGTGTTATCCAATACCTAACTCGTGGAACACTAATTAGATTTTCAGGGGCCCGTTAATTACTCTGACACATTTGTAAGGGCCGGTTAATCTTTTGCGGAAGACCACAACTTCCAGCTCGGTAAGATACAGGGATAAAGTGGACTAAATATAATTTTTTTTCTTACAATACATATTTGTCCATCCTACTCACAGAAATACAACTCCGTTTACTGAATGTGAGACGCGAAAACGAAAAATTAGTTCTGATTAGCATTAAATGATAAATAGTTGGTTGTTATTTCTTTCTTGTAGAACTTCATTCCAACAAATTTGATTACTTTTGTAACGTTCTACTACAGTTCTATGTATATTTGACGATGCCTCCTGAATTGTATTGATACTTGATTTAGTCGGCTCATTCCCATATCTCTAAATCGTATCTCTAACCAAATGCAATATCCTACCCAAAATTCAAAATTAATTTACCATTAAATATTCCCTGCTCGATATTAAGAGAACAAACGCTGATGACGTAATGATGTGGTCGATGAAATTTTAATTGCAACCAAATAAACTACTAGCAAATGAATAAATATTACATAAAGTTGAACAAGTATATTAAACAACTTTGAATTTCCAAAACAGTCAACAGAATTTACCAATCAATTTTTTTTACCCGTGGTGAAGAGATAATTATTCGGTATTAACTGTTCTGTGCTTCCCAATCAAATTATTTGCATCAATATCTTCCATTTAGGAATAGTTTCTCTCTTTATATTTTTATTTCAGTCAGAAAACTTTTTTCCTATATCAGCCACATGATCTCCGGAGACGATACACTTGCTCGCCAAAGATGGCGTCTCTTCTTTGCATTTTCCAAAAGATATATTCCACTTGAAGAGTCATACTACATAGCTAAATAATTTGTACAACCGCTATTTTTTAAATGATATTTATTTACAATTATTTCGTACTTCCGCCTCCAAATACATTACGTATTTTTCCAAAACTTGAATATTGCTTTTCTTTGAAAAGAAACCCATTAAATTCAATAAGTTGCGCCACATTACTCCAGCAATGGATTATCACTCTATTGGTTAAGTACCCAAGTCTTAAGAGTTCCGCGCTATTATGTGGTCCCAATACCGGTTACAGGTGTCGTTCACTCGTGAGGTCTGTTGGGAAAGAGGGAATCTGTATATCGGCTGGAAGATGACGTCACACGGTTCAGTCTGAGAAATCGCCCCCAACGCCCACCGAATTTACAAATTTACTATAGGTTAATAAATAAAAATAATTCATGTAAGCATATGATCACTATTGAAAACCTTTTAACACGTTAAATCATGGTTAATCTTATTTGAAATTAATGATCTTTATAATATTGGCCCAAGGATATAAATAGGTAAATGTAGTAGTTATTAATGATCTAATCTTCCGTCTCTTTAAAACTTAAACGTTACTTAATGTAATACTCTGTGAATTTTAAGCGAACAGTTATCTTATTATCAATTAAAGGTGGTCACCTTACATTATTCACAAACCGCTGAAAAAGGGTCAGTTTCGCCTGTGCGTTACTCAAAGAAAAAATCCACCGGAAATCTCTCCTCTGGCAAGCAAACAAATATGAACCTCTCCTAAGACCCACAACAATACCAATGTTTCTTAAGTCGATTCCAAATCATGTGAACTTTTGAAAACAAGTTAACATTTTATTTGCCTCTCCATATTGCAATTCTTTAACGTTCCTATAATGTTTTAAATGGTATATTTTAAATTTACTTTAGTGAAATAGAACAGGGTAAATTAAATAGTCTGTTGAAATTTTATAATATATTTAACTACAATAAAATAAAATATTATCTTTCTACTGTGTCAAAAGAATATATATATTCATGAACAAATCTCGGGTTTTCAACCGGGTAAGTATAGAGTTTAAACACAACGTTTCCATGACCATCTTCTTCAGTTCACCTGAAGAAGATGGCAGAGCAAGCCATGGAAACGTTGTGTTCAAACTCTATACTTAACCGGCTGAAAACCCGAGAATTGTTCATGAATAATATACACCGGGAAAGCCCACGTTCTAATATATATATATATATATATATATATATATATATATAATTTACAATTTATAACATGGAAAAACAAATTGATTCTTTTTATAAAGGTTTTAATATTTATAGACAAAAATTGTGGGCGAAGGCACATAATTTGCGGCTTTGGTTTATTTACAGTCTTAGGGTAATCTACCACCGGCGCTCAGGAACTTGCTCAGGCAAATCATCATGGCGGGTCCCCGTTGCAGCTTAAGCCACCGCCTCCATTAACAGTCAGCCTTAACATTTCCCTCCTTTTCTAGCTCGTAAGATTCCTTTATCGCCGCCGTACTTAGCCTTGCTGCCTCACAGCCCAGGGGTCCCAGGTTCGAATCCTGGCATGGGCTGGTATTTTTGTGCCGTCATTGTCGCGCAGACTGGTATTAAGATTGCTGGAGAATCGATACACTGACCACGTGTCACTCCAAATTCGGAATGTGTCACACAAGATAACAGTCGACCCGGTAGGCCCTGGCCCTCAATGGGCTGTAGAGCCATCATCTTTTTCTATCAATCTCGATACCTCGGATCTCTCTTCCAGATGCAAATTATTCACGACTTAAGCCAATGACGAGCCATCTCTCACCCTCACAACACGGGGCTACACGTCACTGTCCATAATCGCGTAACCTCATGTTCAGGATATTCTCACTTCCTGTGGGAAATATTCGTGCCAAGATTGAGACAGTCGAGATATTCATCTCGATGGAATTACAACTCTTAGGTCTGTGACGACATTTTAATAACTCATAGGGAAACGATTGAATTGGGGTTTGTTTTCTTATGGCCCTCGATACTGAAATGCTATGACCCTACAAGTTCCGCCACTACTTGCACCATAATATTAATTTACAATAATATAATATCCTGAAATTTACATTATAACGCACAGATAAATATGCTATACATTGTAGTGAAGTAATACTCATCCCCAATTTTATTCACATGTTTTAGTGAAAAAAATTCCCGCGTTTGGCGGAGGACGAATAAATTGGTGAAATCCGTCAGGGGAAAATAAGAGGTGGGAGGTGAGAAGACTAAAATGTCAGAGAGGATCGAGACGTTGAAAGGAGGAGGAAGCAGGGAGGAAGTCAGGGTTGCTTGGAAGTGGAAGGCAACAGGAAGCCGAGAAAGTAGGAGAGAAGTTAGAAATGAACAATCAATAAGTCAGTGTTGATTGAAAGTTGAAAGGGAGGGGAGTAGAAGAGGTGATCATTGTTGCTCTTGAGTTAGAAAGGCAAGGAAGGCCAGAACTTCGGACTTTCTTGTAAGTTGAAAGGGACTGGTAGTAACTGCGTGTTGTAGTGAAGAAGGAGGAAAACTGGGTTTTCCTCAATCGCCGGGCAGTACCAGTTCCAGAGCCTTCTTTCGTCTACAAAGGGCAAATCCAGAACCCGACCTGGAAATGTGACAGTGGGAGAAAGAAGACTACTGCGTAGAACTTCCGATATTGCTTAGAAAAAGAAACAGGTTTCTTCACGAACGTAAAATCTCTTCTGCCCGTTTTTACCCCAATAATTAACTCTGAGAAACCCTTTGAAATTTAAACAATCATCCCCTTTAACAAATATAATTGTAAATAGTGCGCGGGACCGACTTAAGAAATTGTTTTTATTATAACTGAAATTATTTTTTAAAAGCGCAAATAATTTATTAAATAATTAACCCCCTTCTATTATATTTACAACATAAAAGCGTTAATGGTATAATACGCCATGTCCAAAACGGTACTGTATCCCAAGAATATTGCGTTTTTATTTGGTTTTTTTTCTGATTTAATGGCATTATTAATAAATACTCATCCAATACTTCCGCGACGAGAGGGCAGTGTCATTTGGCAAATTTGTACATTAAAACACAGTTTGAGTGAAGAGAAAGTCCTTTTTTTTGCTATGAACATTACACTGAAATTATTACATTCATTTATTTAATGAACATCGTGAATCACCAACTCCTTGTTGAGCGAAGCGACACGACACTACGAGTGTTACGAGTTCCAACTGACTCATCTCACTTATTCACCGAGTTGTGCTAACTACTCACTTTTGTGTGTGAAGTGACGAGTCTTTAAACATAAGTGTCTATTGTGCAAAATAAAAATAGATGCTATTTTTTTTGGTTTATTAAATATTCAATATACATATTCTATAGAATTAAATAACCGTATGAAACTTGCAGTGAGACTCATTCTACTCACTCATTTTCACCTCCACATTAACCCGATTTATTGGCACACATTTTGTCTCAAAGTTGTCTAACCGTCCACTATTGCATTTTTGTATCTCTTTTTGAACCCCCCCCCCTTTCCTTTCCCTGGAATAAGCAGTTAATATAATTCAAAAAGTTAAAATCTGTCAGTACGATAGAGTCAAATTCAAAAACATCAGATATGTCATATTAAATTATTAATTCTTTGTGATGGGATAAAAGATAATTTATGTAACACATACATGATATTTAAAGTCATTCGAAAACTGAAACGTGGAGGAAGTGAAAACAAAATAAAAATAACGCATGCCAAAAAACTTGTAGAAGTGATGAATTTCGCCTTGAAAAGTACAAAATCGTGGCGCGCATTCCTCTAAGCACGACTAATCCCATTACTTAACGTTGTTTTGACAGACAAGCGTATCATAATGTTTTGGCCTATTACGCACACGAGATGGAGTAAGATATCTTATCTACGACAAGAGGACGATAAACATTTAATCACTCACTCAGAAGGAAGAAAACTGGTGTTGCCATCTGCAGTCGGTAATCAGGTTTGTTGCAACACTATTCTAACTTGATATAACTGGTTTTTTTACGCTGACATTGTGATCACGCGAAAAGTATTGCACATTGTTCGGTGTCCTTTCACGTCACCAGTAGGTGCCAAAGACTCAGGGTGGAAGATACATATCATCCACTATAATCGATTTAAAAGATGATATAGAATTCATCTAATTAATATAGCAGTACAAGATTTATTCGACCATTAACTCATAATGACGAGTTTGATTACCTATACTTTTATATCCGTTTTGTATGCACTGCTTATCGCCTGCATCCGCACATTCCAATCAAAAAAAGATATTCAAATAAAAGTTATCCATGATTGTAGTTTGCACTTCGTGGTATCTTTATAGAAATTACTCTTGCAGAAGAAGGGGCGAATACGTTACGAAATTAGTTGTAACGCTACGAGACAAACTAAAGAGAGACACGCTTGTGTTGAATCCAATATGGCGTTCAGCGAATGAGAGCAGCCACATTGTCTTACTTCCCCCTCAATAAACCCTTACTTGAGTTGCGTGGGCAAAAATATGTGACAACGTATCAAGAACTTGATTGGGTGGCACCAAGGAAGAGCTTTTTGGTCAAATCGGTTCCTATTTGAAAATTATAATTAGTCTGAGGCTTCCCCTCTTTCTCCCCCTCTCCCCCTCCCTCACTCTCTTTCCACCGTATGTTTTGCTGAAAGGAAGCATTGACTTCGAGTCAACAATCCCATTAATATCCTCACAAAATTCATTATCTATTATGGAATTTACGAATTCTAGCATTCAGTAAACCGGTCTATATTTTTTCTGGTTTAAGCGAGAATTAATTTTTTAATATTAAAATTCTGCTTCTAATTGACTGACGAGTTTTCCCATTTCCAGGAAAGACTTGACAATGGGGTTGGCTACCGTGGTCCATACTTTTGAACAGCGATCTTCCATATTTACAAATTTTAAGAGATGGCACTGGTATTACCGAAACTTGTTGGTTTATTACAGATCCATCTTTTTTGGGGATAGTCCTGAAACAGGCGACTCCCCTTTAATAGCATAGGAACGGAATTGAAAGGGGGGATGCAGAATGTAGAGCAAGGTAGTCAAGGGTTGATTAGGGCCCCCGGACTATAGTTTAAGATGTTTCACCTAAAGAGATGCAGCGAAAACCCTAGAAAACCTGCATCAAGTAGGTCGCGTATTGGGTACTATTCTTACGCCCTTCCGAATGGTGGGAGACGAGTTTGCTGTGGTTACGCAGCATTCTGGTATCCGTGTCTCCATCAGCTGTAGGAGGCAGTTGGCCGACTGATCCAATGGGATCAGCGGACAACTCTTGCCTTATGCCCAAGGTCCTCGACCCCAGTACATAAACCTCCCAAAATAGGTGAAGGTGCATGTGATAATTTTGAAGAAAAAAAACAGAGAAAGTACGAGGCATTCCCGATATAGTCAGGTGAGCCCCGCAGTCACTCCGGGGGGGAAAATTCCTGCGAGAGAAAACTCCCACAGGGACTACTATTAAGATCCATCTGGGTTTTTTTTGGGGGGGGGGGGTTAACAGGCTACATGAGGGTGATCCTGAAACAGGCAACTCGCCTTTAATAGCATAGGAAGATCCATCTTCAATTCACTGCCGTTATATCCTAACGTTTGCTGGTCTAAAATCTGCAAGAAAGCTATCTAAAGAAATTATCTGCAAGATGGGTGTCGCGTTTCGTAGCTGTGGAGAGTAGTACAATGGTGCAATCCATTCAATGAATGGTTTTTAATTCTATCACTGTTGATGAACATGGGTTAACCACTACACCCCTGAAAGAATGTAACAGTGGGCACGGTACATTTCTGTAGGCACCGAGAATGGCAGTTAGTAACGTCGACTATTTAAAGAATGAACGAAAGATAATAATATAATGATGAAAAAAAGTTATCATTGGGGCAAGAAGAAAACACTCTTCCATCAAGGCAACGTTCGTGTTCACGTCTGTGCAATATCCAGAACAAAAAATGGAATTTCTGCCTTTGTTTATTATTGAATAAAACGAGGATTAGGGTGAATGACCTTGTGAATTTGGTGGAAATTAGCGAAGTAGCAGTTTATCGATGAACACTCTCGGACTAGTTTATCTTTTTTTATATGAAAGTAAAACGCGTACAGGAACTCGTAAGTATTTATAAAAAATGTAGAGTAAAAACAAGCATCTCAATATTACTTCTCAACAGTCGAATAAAGAGAACAATAAAATTCAAAAATTATTCAAATATTCAAGGAGAGGCGGACGAAATATTGTCACGTTCGAAAAGTAGCAGAGGGAAATGCAAAAATTCTTGGCCAAATAAATATAATATCTGGCGCCAATATATTCTGTTTTTCACTTGTTATAATGAAATCTTTATTTATGGTGAAGGAAACTATAATTAATCCCAAAGCTTGCATCACATGAAGTATATTCAATATTCCACAATTTTTCAAGTGTTGTTGTGAAGAATTCAGTTGATATCGAGTCAATCTCTTCGACCCTTGTACCGATCGTAAATTCCCGTCCGTCCTCTTGAAGATTACAACCATATTTATTTATTTTCACGCGCGTCAATCGCTCCCTTGGTATGGCTCATCGTCATACCGTGTGATGTGAGTGTCCTAATTACCGACGACAAATGTATATATTTGAAATTTGCGGTGCTCATTTGACGCGAATCGTTAGACAGAGAGTAGTGCGGCATTTGTGTTGGCAAAATTCCAGAGGTCTCTGCCAGGTTGTCTCAAGGCCTTCCCCTTCCCTTCAGCCAGTCGGAGCGAAACTCGGAAATACGGAGTCGCGTCGGAAACTAAATTGGCCTACGTTCCTCTCAGGGTATCTTAAGAATATTAAATGATTCGATTCAATTATTGCCTTTACAACCCTGGATCGTATTTGGTTTTCTCAACAATATTATTCCATTCTCTCCTATCATTCGCCAGACGTCTCCACCCTCGTATTCCCATCGTCCTCATGACCTCCTCAACTCCGTCTATCTATCGTAACCGAGGCTTTCCTCTGATTCTTCGTCCCTCCGGTTTCCACATCATAATTTTCTTAGGTGTTCTGCTCTCTCCCATCCTGATCACATGTCCAAACCACGCGATTCGTCTACTCTTCACTTACCTTGTGATATTTGCTTGATTAATTAGATTTTCCAGCGCATGGTTCATTATTTTTTTCGGGCCGTATATCCTTCTGAAATCCTTCGATCAAAAGTACCTAGCATCGTTTCGTCCATACTTGTCATAGTCCATGACTCGCATCCATAAGTCACAACCGGTTGTATAATGGTTTCGCGTTATTATTTAATATTTTTGATGTCATTAGATTTTTATATGCATAATAGCATCTATTTCCATTTATTATTCAGGTTTTAATTTCGTTTGAGATTATATTTAAATTGTTTATTTGTGAGCCTAGATAAGTTAATTCGTTTACTTGCTAAAAGGAAAACTCCTTTACCGTAAAACTTTCGTATTTCTTATTTTGATTTCTTTTACCTTCCATATATTTTGTTTATTTCCAGTCCTCTTATTTTTGCATCATTGTTTAGTTCGGCTGTCGATTCCTTTAGTGGGATTGCTCTTCTACTTATAATGGCTACATAATCTGCATAGGCACATATATTTTTTTAATTGATGCTATGTGTTAGGTCAAATATTTTATGGTGGATAGCGCATCGCCTTGTCTAATGCCTATAACTATTAATAGCAAAGGGGTCCGTATATTCATTATTTACACTTACTACTGCTTTGGATCCATTCAATGTGGCTTTGACAAGCCTTATTAATTTTGCTCGGATGTCCAATGTCGCACGATCCTTTATCATGACTTCTCTGTTTACGCTGTCAAAAGCTTGTTTAAAATATATACTTATATATAAACCCACACAGGTAGTCCCTCCATAAGGTAGCAGTACACTCGACAGCACTTTATACGTTACATTATGCAATGTTATAGCTCTATAGTTAGAACATTGGAGCTTAACTCCTGTTTTAAAATCGGCTGAATAATACCCAGTGTCCAATCCTCAGGTATTCGTTCGATTCTCCAAATCAGTTGTAACAGGTGATATATTCTATGCAGTAAGGATTCTCCTCCATTCCTTATTATCTCTGAGTGACTTTTTAAACACGCAATAACTTGTAGAACTTCTTTAAAGGTTGGGTATTTAATTTCAGGGTCTACAGTGTAATATAAAATTGGTTCTACCGGCTCATTACTCTTTATAAATATATCATTGTAATATTCTTTCCATCTCTCCAGGACTTCTTTATTTTCTGTTAACACTTTATCTTTCTTATCCTTGCATATATTTGGGTTAAAATCTGAGACGTTACTCTTAATCTTTTTAAAAAAATTTCTTTTCATTCTTGTTCTCTTATTTCCTCTATTTTATTAATTGCGTCTCCTTTTTTGGTTCTGCATAATCTATATTCATGTACCTTGCAGCTATTATAATTCTCCTTATTGGCTCTTGTGTTGCGTTGGAGGCATTTAAGCTTTGCCTGCCTCTTCTCTTCGACTGCTCTTCTGCAGTCTTCATCAAACCATTCTTCGTTTTTGGTTTTTGGAGCTTGACCTATAACTCTCTTTGCTTCTTCTAGGATTGATTGTTTAGTGTGGGCCCATTCGTCATCGACATTCTTAGATTTATTATATTTTTCAAGTTCTCCTGCTAGTTCATGCTGAACTCTTCTTAATAGTATTATCTTATAATTCTACTGAATTAAATTTCTTATTTTTAATTACCCTCGTGTTTCCTTGTAATATTGAAGCCAGTTTCTGCTTCATTTTAACCCCTACTAAATAATGATCAGAGTCAGAACTTGCTCCTCGGTAGGATCTGATGTGCTCTATTATATCCTTAGCCCATCTTTTATAAATTAGCACATGATCTATCTGATTAGCTTGGTCTGTTCCTGGGATTATCCAGGCTCCTTTATGGATATCTTTCCTTGGGAACCATGTACTTACAACTTTAAAGTTGTTGGCAGCTGCATATTGTGCTAATCAGATACCGTTGTTACTTGTGATTTCATGTAGGTGTTCTTAACAAATAGCTTGAGAAACTCGATATCTCTACCCAAATCTGAAGTTGGTCATAAAATTGATCAGCAATATCTTCTTCTGTGTCTTCTGTTGGGGCGTATACATTAGTAAAGGTTATATTATGGAATTTGCCTTTAACTCTCAATGTGCAGATCCTTTCCGATACTGGTTCAAAACCCTTAGTTGCCTTATTAGTCCTTTTGGATACCATAACTCCTACTCCGTTCCGTCCTTGTTTTTTCAGTATTACCTGAATAATATAATGTAAAATTGTTTTTCTTTTATGATCCATAACCTTTCCATCTAATATCTTGGAGAGTGACTACATCCATTACATACTTTCTAATCTCTTCTACTATGCTAATTATTGTTCCATCTTGTAACAGGGTTCTAATGTTCCATGTTCCGAATCGTAAACCTTTATTTGAGTACCTTTCCTTTTGCCTTGCTCGTGTATGAAGGGGCAGTCCAGCTTTTACAGTTGAGACCTTCGAGGTAGGGTCGTCAGTCCCAACCTGGAGGACCGGTGGACCGTTCTTAGTCTGGCTCCTCTCTTTTGACCTGTCTGGCTTGGCTGGCCCTACCAGGAGATATTAAAGGATATTACGAGAAATTTAACAGGCCCTCCCCGTATTTGTATTCAAAGATATTATTGGTCCAGTTGCCAGGATGTGTACTTGGTGAAAGAAGAGATCTTTGACTCCATATAATCTCCATCTGCCTTACGCAAACTCCTTTCAGAACCTTTCAGTGTCCTGTCAAAACAACAATTATATATTGATTTTACAACATCATTTCCAACGAATTCACTAGCGTCGCCTCTGCTCTCTGCCCACGTCGTCCGATATCACGGCCGACCTTAGGCAGTAGGCGACGGCCTACGGTGGCATATCCACCTGAGTTCGCTAACAAATAAAACGTCGAAAACGTTTTGACTGACTAACACTTTAAGATTAGCTAACGAAATAAGGAGAGTTTTTTCACTTTTAACTAAGGAAGAAAATTCAACTGACGTTCTTAAATTCATAACTTTATTTTTCTAAATTTAGCCAAATTTGATCATTAGTGACGAATTTTGATAACACTACCAGCAAAAAACGATATCTAACAAAAAAATAATAAATGTTTACTTAAGGATCATATCTATTCAAAATCGTCTTAATGGGCCCGATGTGATAGTCGTTTAACAAGAGTTGAGTAATAAATTAGATCAAAACATATTTTAAATATTGTTTCTCGCAGGAACTTCCCCCCCAGAGTGACTGCGGGGCTCACCTGATTATGTCTGGAATTCCTCGTACTCTCTCTGGGTTTCTATCCAAGTTCTCACATGCCGAGACACCTTCACCTATTTAAGGAAGTTTATGTACTGTGGTTGAAGACCTTGGGCATATGGCAAGAGTCGTCTGCTGATCCCATTGGATCAGTCAACCTACTGCCTCTTAAAACGTGTGGAGACACGGAGAAGGGAATGCTGAGACCCCACAGCAAACTCGTCTCCCGTCATTCGGATGCCTGACCTAGGGTTTTCCCTGCATCTCTTTAGGTGAAACACCGGGTAGGATCCTTAAACTACAGCCCGGGGACCCTAGTCAACCCTTGGCTACCTTGCTCCATCTTCCGCATCCCCCCTTTTCAGTTCTCTTCCTATGCTATTAAAGGGGAGTTGCCTCTTTCAGGATCATTCTCGTGTAGCCTGTTAACACAATTTTTTTGCATATTATTTAGTTTGTTTCTAATTATAAATGTATACTTAAATTATTTATGAAAATAATAGGTGTCAGTTTTATTATGTAATCTCACTTTCATTAATTTAATTCAATTGTGTCTTCTTTGTAGTTAACATGATCCTTTTATAATTCTCATGTTTAAAAATTGTTAAAGCTCTTTTGATCCTCGGGGGCGACATTCTACTAGATTAACCTACAGCAGTAAAGATTCTAGGGCCGGTTCTACCGAATAGAAGACTCGGAAACAAAGGTTAGGACAGTGATAAAAATAGTGTAAGCGGATGTAAGTACGTGCGAATTTGGAAAATGAAGGCCAGAAACTGTCGTTTCTTTTTCCAAGAAAGAATACCGAATGAGTTGCCAGTAGATGTGGTCGGTTTAATTAGAGACTTTTAGTTTGAAAATGAAGTTTTATTTTGTTTTATAACGTTGTTACACGTTCACTGACGAGCTTTGCAGTGTAGTGTACACATGTATTCCAAATTATTAAAGGGGTTGTTTTATTTCATTTTAATTACATAATTATAATCTAAATTTTTCGAGCTGTGAAAGTCGAGGGGTCCTTGACTTGAAGGCCTGGCCGCACAACGTCAAAACATCTATTGAAGTAGCTTTTTGAGGGATTAAGAATCCACTAGGAAGCAATGTTTTAAAAGTGTCGGACAGAATAATCTTCGGACGCAACACCTGGTATAATAATATACGTCTGGTATTTTCTTACATGAAGTGGAATGGCCGGGTGCTTGAGTTTTCGCGACTCTGGGGCTGACGTACTAACTCAGAAAATGTAAGAAGGGTTCCTCTAGGCCAAAATAAGAATCGGGAAGAGGAAATGACAGGTTTTTAGGTCGGTGAGAAAGATAATCAGAGTCAGTTGTTGTTGTTGAGGAGTCGTGAAGAAGGGCGGGAGTTAGTTGTTGAAGTTAGCTGTGGAGGGATGGAAAAGTTGTGGAAGTTAGCTGCGGAGAGATGAAGAGTAGACTTGTGGAGTGGTTGTTGAACGGGCAAGTGAGTTAGTTGGAGGAATGGTCGTGAAGGATGATTTGTTGAGAAGTTAGGAGGAGGTATTCCGTCAGACATCATAGGCGTCGGTAGCAGCTAAATCCAATTCCAGAAACTGCCTCTTCAATGGTTCCAAAGGTTCCGGCCAAATCTACGTTCGAGTCGGTAAAGTAGTAAATAAACCATGAATACTTCAATACCGTCTACTGAAATCAACAGTAGCAATTACCACCATCAAGTAGTGTTCAGAACATAAAGACCAATTTTTGTGCCCACCATCCTCTGAGAGACAGAATCAATTTGTTTTCAAAAAAGTTTTATAAATTTAAATTCTTTTTCTATAATGAATATTTTTACGAGCAGGGAGACAATTTTATTTTGTTGTGTTTTTTAATATATATTAATTTTTTTAATCTTTATTATTTATTCTACCTTCCTCATTTAAATAAAAGTAGATTACAGAATCTCTATAAAAATGTTACAGTAGGCACACAAACGATTCCGGGTTCACATAAAAGTATAACGTTATTTGTGAAATTTAGGGTAAGTATGAATTTTAAAACAAAAAACTGAACTTTTTACTAGAATGTTTAATAAATTTATCGTTTAATTGATTTTTGTATTTTTACATGTAATTTAAAATGATAATAATATAATAATTCCATTATAAGTTTAAAACCAGGAAACGTAAAGAAAAAATTAAATAGGTCTAATCAAAATAAACTAAACTTAAATTCATCTGTAACTTATCTTAAATGGCATTCTATAAATACATTAAAAATGCATCTTTTATAACATGTATTGAAATGTCCAATGCTTGGTTTAAGCAAAGACTCAACTAATTGGCGTAAGATATCTTCACTTGTTTATTTATGTTCTTGAAGGCCGTGTCAGCTGCGAATATTGCAGTATTGGTCTGAATTTGCGGAATGTGACTGGGAAGAACATTTATTGCAGTGACAAACAGTAACGGACCGAGTATGGAGCTCTGTGGGACACCACTATTCTCTTTGGGGCTTCGAGAATTGATTGTTCACAGAAACAACTTGTATTCTATCTTTCGGAATTCAATACCACCAGTTCATTAATATGGACATCGTAGTGCCTTTCTTTTGTAATTAACTTTATGAGGAATGCAATCAAAGGCTTTAGTAAAATCAGAGATGTTTGCTACAGCAATGCCCTCACGATAGAACTGTTGTTCGATTTAAAATATATATATTTTTTTGTATTTTTTCCTTTTAAATCATATTTTTATATTGGTTTTTCTCACCTGTCTATTTTCTTAGGAGACAAGATGGATGTAATAATTTAAATTAGAGCAAATATCACGCAACTTTCCCAATGACCAAAACAGTCGTGAAATGAGCGGAAGTAGTAAATATTTTGTTTCAGCGTCTGTGTGTGCGCTTCTTAGTCCCGCATGCTGTGTAATTAATTGTTGTGTCATTTACCCGTGCATTTAATAATTTTTTGACTGGTCCTGCTTCTTAAATAGACAAGTAATGGAAAATCAGTACGTAAATCTACACCAGGAAACTCATCAAAAGCCCTCACGTAAAGTATGACATGAAGTGCAAAACCAAGGCCGGTATTATGTCTGTTGTGAATTGTTTTATTATATTACCAACCTTACGAGCTCAAAGTTTAATTAGACAGCAATGGCGTCAAAATATATTCCCACTCCTAACTGTATTACTCTTTAACGCTTTCAAGGTTAATGTATTTGTGCAGCTGATATTCTTATGGCACTAACGATAAAAAAATAACAAAAAGTCTTATCTTTATGATATTTAAAACATAATAGCAATTCTCGTAAACATATTATACATTCAAACGACGAATGTTCTGGGTGGCACTGATTTCGCATTACAAGCTTCATATCCACGTGGGGCAAGTGACCTGGGGACCATTTCTGATTTTGATGAAACATTTACAGTTTTTATTATGATGCCTTATAAGGACATCTCCAAATTTCAGAACTAAATATGCAGTCCTGGCATAGATACGGGCTTCTTCGCAGAAGGCAGTCGTTCGTCTAGAGTCGACGTTGTCTAAAAAAAAGCCACATTTAAGCTATAATATTGGGGCAGTTATACAGGGATCCACCCTGAAAATTCGTTCATGCATAGATTACGAAAATAACAAGGAAAATTACATAAATTTCATTCATGGCCCGAAAAGATTCGGCACTTTTTTTCTGATTTTTAAGGAACATTGGTGTGATAAATAAAGTAGGTACGACATTCATATTTTGATTATCGCACGTCTACACGAGTGTCTGCAAGCCAGAGGATTTACAGTTTTGCAGACTTTGGTGAATTTAGAGCGACAAACTTAAGCTTTCTCAGACGACTGAAAATCTTTCACAGAGACACCAGATATCGTTTCCTAGTTGGCATTACAAGCTAAAGCTCTATGTGTGTTAGTCTCCATGCGCCATGAATGTTTCCGCGCTAGGTATCAGGTATGACGTCATTGCACTTAATTATAAGAGACGAGGAATTTCTTAACAGAATAAGGGAAGAGCGAACAATATGAACGACGTTGACCATGGGAAATTAAAGATTAATAGGCCACGTTTTAAGACACGATGGTCTTGTAAAATTAGCATTAGAGGGAAGTGTGTGGGGTAAGAACAGAAGAGGGTGAAGGATGTGGGATGTGCTAGTTATAGGGAAATGAAAAGGCTAGCGCAAGATATGTTAGCATGGAGGGTTGCATCAATCGAGTCTTCGGACTTAATACAATAACAACATAAGAGACACACTTCAGTATTCGATACATACGGGTCGAAATATTAATTTTATTAAAACTGCTCTAAATGTCTAAGTATTTCCGGAGAATAATGTTAATTTTTACAATGAAATTGAAATCAAAATATCTGCAATATTACTTTATTCTCTTAGACACTGCACTGTTTTTATAAAACGAACAACTTTGGGTGCCACGACAATATACCCTGGTATCTTTGCATGACTCACAAAAGATATTTAAATTAATTTAGTTATTTTTTTAAATTATTCACACAGGTAAAAGAAAAAACATATTACAGATAAACTGAAAGTAAGGCTAATGCATAGTTAAAATATTTAGTTATATATCTGTTTTAAATTTCATGCAATCAATCGTGGGTTGTTATTGTTGTGGTATTCAGTCCTAAGACTGTTACGCAAGCCTTTTCATTTCCTTATAACCAGCACATCCTTCACCGTCTTCTGTTCTTACACCACACACTTCCCTCTAATGCTAATTTTACAAGACCCTTGTGTCTTAAAACGTGGCCTATTAATTTATCCCTTCCCTTAGTCAACGTCCTCCATATTTTTCGTTTTCCCCCTATTCCAGTGATTGTCAAACTTTTTAAAGGAGGGCCAAAGGAAAGCAAAAAGAATTTAAGCGGGCCAATAGATATATTTTTAATAACAATGATTCATTTTAGTAAATTCTTGTATTTTTGTGATATTAAATCTTATTAATGACTGAAAGATTATGAAGCAGTATGTGACGAATGAAACTGTGACTGCTTTTCTGAAACGAAAGGGAGAATAAAAGAGGAAAATGTATATTTTTCATATAGCCTGTATTCTTTTTTTATTCGTCAGATTAGGAATAATGTCGCGCGGGCCGGACTGAACATTTCGGTGGGCCGTAGTTTCCCCTTCACTGCCATATTCTGTTAAGAACTTCCTCGTTTGTGATTCTATCCACCCATCTGCTTTTTCTCATTCTCCTACAGTACCACATTTTAAAGGCTTGTATTCTTTTCCTTTCTGCATATCCTACCGTCCCCGATTCGCACCCATATAACGCCACACTCCATACGAACATTTTTAGCAACACTTTCCTAATATTCACACTTATATTACCCGTAAGTAAATTCCTCTTTTTCGCGAAAGCCTTCCTTGCCTGTGCTATCCTACTCTTTATTTCTAACGTCCCTAGTTATTACGCTTCCCGATTGTGGGTAATGTTCCACATATTTTAATGTACAGTAATACTAATAAAATATAATGCTTCTATAATTTTGCTTTCTTTGAATTTATAGATTTATAATGGTTTATATAACTTCAGAGGATAAAAACATTTTTAGACTTATCTAAAGCATTTGATTTAGTTGATCATTCCATTCTGTGCAAGAAGCTGGAAGCGTATGGTATGCGTGGTACTGCTCTAAATCTATTCACTTCATACTTAGAAGGCAAGCACCAGCATACAGAAATCCCATTTCAAACTGATAATATCAAAAATAAAATCACTGCCAGGAATAATCACCAAGGGTGTACCACAAGGTTCAGTTTTAGGACCTTTATTGTTCATTATATATATAAATAATATGCCAATTGTTAACAATGGTATGTTGGTTACCTATGCTGATGATACGACAATACTCAACTGGCATATAACTAAAAGTAACGCAATCTAGTAACTAATTACCTCAAACAAAATAACTTTCAAGTCAATGCAGATAAGACGAACATTTTATATTTCAGTAATAAAAAGCGGACAGCTGAAATAGAAAATGTTCTAACTTGTGATGGAAAAGAGGTAAAGTTTGTTAAGTACACAAAGTTTCTAGAACTTAATACGGGCAGTAAACTAACATGCGGAGAACACATTAATGAAGTATGCAACATAATAAACAGAAATGCATATGCATTAAAACGACTGTCATCTGTTCTCCCAATTGAATACTTACTGAACATTTACTATGGAAATGTATACTCCCATATTAGTTATGGAATAGACATTTGTGGAGGAGCTGCTTCGAAATATATGGACAGGCTTCTAATCTGACAAAAAAAAGTTATTAGATTTATATTTGGTATAAAAATAACCGATTCATGTAAACCTATATATTGCAAAAATAAAATACTATATATTCTCTATACATTTTCAAAACTATTACGATGGTAAAGAAATCGAAAATAACCTCCGAGGACAAACTATAACTAATCCTTATAATACTAGGGGAATTTTAGAGTGCGTACTAATTTTAAAAATCTGAACATGATCAATTTTTGAAAGGAATGTTCTTTTATTATAAACTACCAGTGTATACAAAAGAACTGCAAGGCAAACAGTTTGAAATAACTTTGAAAGAGTATTTCGTAAATAAAGTAGTATATAAGTTAAAGGAATGGTGATACAATTGTAAAAAAACTGTAAACTAATTAATTTCAATTCTTTATGTTATTATGTATTTATTTACTTGACGATTTCCCATGTTTCATTTATGTAATTGTATGGAAATAAAGTTATTCTTATTCGTATCTGAAGATTTTCCAAAGTGAGGAACGATATGTCACAATATTTATCGATTTCCTATAAATTTATTTTAGTACATCTTATTTCCGATTAATTATTTTGTAAATAATGTGGATTTTACGGAGTCTACAGTTTTCCATGCGTCCGTGTAGAAGCAACTTTTCCTAACACAAACACGCTCGTTACCTTCCATAGATAGTGTTTTGAAAACAAGGATGTTCAGCAAATCGCACTTTCTATTTAACGATCGTGAGGAATGTCGAGCCGTTATAACTTTAATCGATGCCGCTGAAAGTGTACGTCGATACTCAGAGAGAAGAAGGCTAGAAATATTTCCTTTTCTGTGGGGGGAAAGAAAATCTGTCTAGGCGTCACTGGACCTTGGGGCTCTAGACAGCCTCAAGTAGAATGTAAAATTCTAGAGTATCTGCGAAAAATAATTCCAATTCGCTTGAGTAAATTTTCTATTAAAAATTATAACTGTTTAGTACCAAAGCTGAATACACTCTTCTAATAACTTTCGCTAAAAGCGTTCATTTTTAAAAAATTGTGTGCGAAAATACGCATTGTGACTGGAGTCAAGCTTTACGTTGTTTTTGGAAATTATTTTTTGATGTGGCTGGAAAGGGAAAAATTCGTATATTTACTAGCAAGTATTAAACGCATAATTCCATATTTGTGAATTATTTATGTTGCACTGATTATTCTTTAATTTAATTTGCTGTAATTTTTATCCCTTGATACCGTACCAGATAGACATAATATTAAGTTCAAATAAGGTTTTTAAATAAAATCTGTATGCAAGGAATATCTTTAATAGCTTAGGAAAGGAATTGGAAATGGGATAAAAACCATTCCAGATGTGTTTGTGAAGAGTGAATGTAACCCGGTAAGATAACCGCCTGAAGGACATCTTCCATTACGGGAGATTATGGAATTGTAATTAATTTTAGTAGTAGACAAAGTGGAACTGCGCATCAGAAAGTCTGGTACTGCTTGATTATTTGTTACGAGTGTTGGAAATTATTCAACAAACTAGAAGTTTGAATAGCGTCTTGTTCAGAAACAGACAGTTATTGTACTGAACGGCCTTGACGGAGATAAAGAGAAGATAAAGCAGTGTTCGGTCAAGTTCATAACATTCAGATAAACTCTCGCGAATATAACATTTGAAATAAGAAAACTGGAAAGAGTTTTATTTTTAAATATTTGAAATTGTAATAAAAAAATTCTGCTGTTTGCAGAAATTATTTCATTTAAAACAATACACACTTAATACTGAATTGATAACATACTAATAAACAATCAGGTTACTTTAGTAGCGCAGTGAACCGGAATAGATTAATGAACAGAGTAGAATTTAAAAATGAGTTTGTGAACATATATTAATGAACATATATTTGGCATTTTATCCTACCAGTCAACTATTGAAATAAAGCCTCTTAATAATTATAATTATTTGAGATGTTTCAATATTACAATAAATAAATTCAACAACAGATAAAAACAAAATTACAGAACGTTCCGTCCATAGGTTATGGATTATGTTTACAATTGAGTATAGTAAATACAAAGTTTTAAATGAAAACTAGAGTTAAACAAGTGTGTCACAAAATTATTTAAATAATCACGTTACGTCCTTAATATGGGACGTGGTCGAGTATTGGTGGAGTATTATTAGCCAAAAATTTAAATAAACAATAATCAAGTGTTATTGATAAATGCATGTGTAAAATTTGTATATTTTAAAAAAATTTCAACACTTTGTTATTATTTATTTAAACTTAAGATTAATAACACGCCAAATCCTTTGTTCACCCAAGGAAGTCATGAAATAAGAATGAAACGTTGTGTGATTGTATTTTTATTAATTTATTTGTTTAATTTATTCTGAATAGTGATCAATATTCTTGTTATATTTCATTTTGACTATCTTATAAATGAACTAGAATATTGAATTTTTGAAAAGCTTCGTACTTTATATTACCTCAATTCAATTCACCATTTTCACTATCATTTCAGTTTTATTCGTTCCACTCTCTTATTTGGAAGGGAGAGAGTAACAGGCTACATGAGGGTGATTCTGAAATAGGCAACTCCGTTTAATAGCATAAGAAGGGAATGGAGCAAGGTAGCCAAGGGTTAACTAGGGCCCCCGGGTTATACTTTGAGGATCCTACCCGGTGTTTCACCTAAAGAGATGCAGGGAAAATCCTAGAAAACCTGCATCAGGTAGGTCGGGCATTGGGTACTATTCTCACGCCCTTCCGAATGACGGGAGACGATTTTTCTGTGGGGTAGCAGCATTCCTTTCTCCGTGTCTCCAACAGGCAGTTGACCGACTGATCCAATGGGATCAGCGGACAACTCTTGCCATATGCCCAAGGTCTTCGACCCCAGTACATATACCTCCTAAAATAGGTGAAGGTGTCTCGGCATGTGAGAACTTTGAAAACCCCCCAGAGAGAGTACGAGGCATTCCCGACATAATCAGGTGAGCCCCGCAGTCACTCGGGGGGAGGGAGACAATTTCCCACAGGCGGGTATCCCAAGCAAAATATTAACGGAAAGAGTATATAGGAGGATAAAGTGACTAATAGAAAATCAGTTTGGTTTTAGGAAGAATATAGGGACATGAGAAGCAATGTTGATTCTGCATCTAATTTTACAAGACAGGATACTAAAAAAAACTCGGCCTACGTTCATGGGATTTGCAGATTAAGAAAAATCATTTGATAATGTGAAATGGAACGTAATATTAAGGATATTGAAGATGACAGGATTAACAATATCGAGAAAGAAGAGTTATCCATAACCTCAACAGATGACAATCAGCCGTAATTAGAATTTAAGGGTAAGAAAAGAATACCAGAAATCAAGAAAGGAATAAGACAATCATGTAGTCTGCCGCCCATGTTCTTTAACTTATGTATGGAACAGGCGATGAAGAGATGGAAAGGGAATCAAAATGCAAGGAGAAGAAATAAAAACACTAAGATTTGCTGATGATATCGCGAGATTTCGGGAATCAGAAGAAGACTTGGAAACCATAATAAATGGAATAAACGTGGTCCCAGAGAAAGAGTAAAACATGAGGGTTAATAGAGTGAAAACCATGGTAATGGAGAGTAGTATAGAAAATGTAGTGGAATAACAAAGGGTGTTAGATTGGGAAAGGATATTTTGACGGAAGTTAAGGAATTCTGCTACTTGGGAAGCGTAATAACTAGGGATGGTAGAAGTATAGTAGGCATAAAGAATAGGATATCACAGTCAAGAAAGGTTGTCGCGAAAAAATAGAGGAATTTACTTGCGGCTAACATGAGTATGAATATTAGGAAATCATTGCTAAATATGTTCGTATGGAGTATAGCGTTATATGTGTGCGAAAAGTAGACGATAGGAGTAGCAGAAAGAAAAAGAATAGAAACCTTTGAAATGTGGTGCTATACGAGAATGATGAAAATCAGATGCGTGGATAGAATAACTAACCATGAAGATCTAAGCATAATACGAGAATAGAGATCAATATGGAAGACGTTGACCAAGAGAAGGGATGGATTAATAGGCCACGTTTTAAGACATAATGGTCTTGTAAAAATAGCATTATTGTGTGGGAATAGAATGTAATACGCTGAGCAGATTAGGGGGGGATGTGGGATGTTTTATTTATGTAGAAATGAAAAGGCTTGCGGAAAATAGGTTAGCACGGAGGGTTGCATGAGACCAGTCCAAGGACTGAACACAACACCAACAATTTACACGGTTTGTAGTATTTAGCATTGTAACGCATCCAACATCGCTAGTCGTAAATTTTATGTTAAACTTTATCGGGATATGTTTATATTAACGGTGTCGAGTTTTATTTAGATTTTATGTACTTCAATGATTTGGTTTTGATATGTAAATGAACCTGCACGTTTTGCCAACTTATTTTAATGATCATGATAGAACCCCATGCAATGTTAGAAGCAAGTCAGATCTAAGTCAGTTGAAATAAAGGAAATAATATATTGTTCGATAATTCAACCAAAAAGAAATCAAAAGCTGTGATACAATTGAGAAATATATTAATTGTTAATTTAAATATATAGTTTCTCGTGACTAATATTTGCAAATAAATAGTTTTTTAAAAAAATTATTACTATTTTTTATCTGCATGATAATAGCACTATTTTTTTAGTAATGTATTTTGTCACCATACTGCCCTGTGCCAAGTAATTCTAAATCCTGGAGAGACTGTGACAACATAATAATGATGCGTGTCCTCCCCCACCAATACTGCGGTCCTCTTACCAAAGTCTCAAGGTTGCTGGGAATCAGTCGAGCTGTAGTAAGACACTCGGGTAGCAGCCGCACCAGACATGGCCACCAGCGTCAAGTTCAACAACGGAAAACTCTTCCCAGCCATCGGCTTGGGCACTTTGCAGGTGAACAATGTCCACCAAACATTCTCACGTCAAAAAGTGTGCTCACACTGAAAACCCATCTACTAAAGTAGGTTAATTAAATGGATTAACCTACCGACATACCAACATGTAAATTATATACTATATTTTAATTTTTTATTCTTTTTTTAATATTGTATATTCTGAATCATTATTGTCCAATTTATATGAAAAAAATGTGGTCATGTTGTCAGTCTATTGTTTGTATTCTGGTGTTTGTATTTTTTATTATTCATATAAAAATCTTTTATCTTTACGATTATCAGCTAGTACAATAATTTTTCTAACACATGCAATATTAAATAATGAATTTTTCAATATTAAAATAGTGTATATAATTCACCTGTAAACGTGAAGGTACGTTAGTCCTTTGGTTAGCCTACTAAGGCAGATGGGTTAGGTTTTGTGGGGTCCAGGACGATTCGGCGCAACGACAATTGGGCGCAGCCGTTTCGGCGCAGGCCAGTTCGGCGCGAGGTTGGGCGCGGGGACATTACGTGAAGATAAACGACAATATCGTGGACATTTGTTTCTAACAAATACACATCTGATAATAATGTTGATAAATTGTAAAACAGCCTATATTACAGAAAAAATTGATATAAGTTTTATTAACAGTAGTTCGTACACTACGTTCCGTTCCTAAAGTTTAGAACTTCATCTCATCGTGTATGATTATAATAAAAATTAAAATAAATATTTACAATATAATACGTATAATACAGCTACGTTATAAAATGAAAACTTTTTCACGAAAACAAGAAATTAAAATTTATAAAAAAGATTGTTGTGCATGTCGCACAAGCAACGATACAGAGATAACAGTTACAAGCAATAACTCATAAGCGTATTTCTAGTTTCAGAATTACAATGGAAAAATTCAACAATGAGTTAATTCTGTTTAGAGTAAGTAAATACTTAATATTATCATAAGTAGTGCAATCTTATTATTACCAAATGTACATTTCTAATAATCCTGATGTTACCTTTACAGAATCTGTCAAAGGAACATGACTGAATTGTTTTATAAAGTTGAAACGTCTTATCAGACAAGTAAATATATAAAACTTGCAATAAAAATTAAATCTATTACTTTAATTATTGATCAATTAGAAATTAACTTGAAAATACTTGTTCACAGTAGCGATTTTAAGCTATGTTAAAGTATTAAAAAAATTAATAATTTCGGTACAAATAGGCTATATACAAAATTTTCTGTTTAGATTGTAATTACAGTTATATTGTTCAAACTATACGCACATTTAATATCCGCATTAGTGGGACTTGAAAAAAATATAATTCAATGTAAAAAATTATTCAGTTTCGTGGAAGCAACAACCATAAGATTTATTAGAAAAAATATTATAATTTCAGATGTAAAATATAATCTTTATTTTCGACTGATGAGTGAGGTGCATCACATCAGAACAATTCGGCTATTATTATTATTTTTAAAAAAGGCAAGTAATTTAAATAAATTTAAATCTCTACTTTTATAAAATTTATGTTTCACTCATGGATAAATATTTCGATTTTTATTCTGAGCACAAAACTCTCATGAGTTATTGTTACTAATAATTCAATGAATAAATAATTTGGCATCATCAAATATTATTGAAAAGTCCAGATAATTTGTCATAAAAACGTAGCCTAATATTTATTTAAATAAACCTACGACGCTTCGTCCAAATTTATGGAATTCATCATGTAATTTATAATTGGAAAACATATATTTAAACGCAAATGTTTTTGTGTCGTGTTCTCCGTCCAGCGACGCTTACAACCTGATGGTCGCAAATGTATTTAATACATATTAACTTTGTGCTGTAGAATTGGCTGGACTTGTATCTATTTTTCTGTTTTTTCTGCCTCTTCGCTTGTGGGACATGCATTTTCATCCGTTTTAATTCCTTGATTCCGTGAGTAAATTTTCATTTTATAAGATAATTGAATTATACATAATATATTGTAAATAATTATTTTTAGTTTCATTCACTTTAGATAAGGTTCCAAATTTAGGAACGAAACGTCTTGTACGAACTGCTATTATTAAACATTATGTTAAATTTTTCTTACTTATAGCTTGTTTTACTATTAATGTTTTACAACAACTGATTAAGTGTTTAAGAGTATATTTTAAAAAAATTGATAAATATTACATTATATGTCTTGTAATGTTAAGTGAGTTTCGCGCCGAAACGGTTGCTTTACGTCTAATAATGTTTTGCGAGTTTCGCGCCGAAACGACTGCACCGAATCGGCTGCGCCGAATGGTCCCATCCCGGGTTTTGTGTGTGTGTGTCTGAGAGGCATATGACGTGAGTAGATGAGGGTTGACAGGCTGAGAACTGATTATTGGAGGATATATGAGGATGAGGTCTGCGGGCATGATGGTAACGTGGGTTAGGATGTGTCTGAATGTTCAGAGGGAAAGATGAGGTCAACTGGAAGTTTTCTTTTGAGTCGACGGAAGCGTAGAGATGGAGGAGGATTGTCATGGATCGTGGGGTTTGGTCGAGGGTGCTTTTAATTAGTTTCTGGTGTTTGAACAAATAATGCGACGGGGCTGACGTACAGCCAATCGGCTCGGACGAGAAGATCCTATTGTTCCTTTGAAATGAAGTATTAGCCTCCTTCGAAATAAATAAAAGGGTGAAACTAAAGCTGAATAAATTAACCGTCTTTTTTTTGTCTTTTAGAAACGGTGGTTGGTCGGAGTTTTACATCTCGGCGTTGACTCTAGAAGCGATTAATATTTGAAGTAGTAGTCTGGTGAGTCGATCAGAAAATGCATTACGATAGAGTAATATTTTCATGCGTAGCGACATGCATAGAAAATAATTAGGCAGTAAATTCCTAGCAATAGTATTATCCGTTTTTCGGCAGAAAAGTAATTAACTAAAGTATAGTTTTCTTATCCACGTTCATCGGTTCGATTTAATCGAACCTGCTTGCTGATTCCCGTAACTTTTCACTTCAAAAAAAGGGACTCATTTCGATTAATGAATATTTACGTGAAAGGGCTTTTCCTTTCTACGAGTCAGACTATTGACATAATCCGGCTTCTCGGATAAATAAGCTAGTAACATTATTTCATTCAAAATATATTATTGCAGTACAACGAGTAGGTTGATTTATACAAAAAAAATCTCGACTTTGGAACTAACATTTTCAAATTCTAACCTAAAAATCCAGATCATTTTCAATTCTATAGCAAGGGAATGAGACGTAAACTAGTGTTTTTAAAAAATAAAATGGCAAACAACGTCATTGGCTTTCCCTTTTTCCCGTTAAGAAACGGCCGTCTTGATTTTCACTGCACTAAAAAAGAAATATTCCCCCGCAATTCTATAGGCTCTACTTAAAATGTCAAACTATTTGTCAACGTTTACACTACATCTCTGGTTTTCTTAAAACTGTGTCAGTAAATTAAATTTCTTTTCGAGGCGTCGTGAATACCTAATTCCTGAAATGCAAGTTCCAAGTATCAATACAACCTCATCATTTCTTCACCGCAAGAAGTGAGGCAGTGCCGCTGACCACTGCGCCACAGGAGGTCGGCAAGGGATAATTTTTATGTGCTCCGCAGAAAGGAATTTCGCGGGTCATTAAAAGGAAACTTTATATTTTTTACGCGTTGAATAGGTAGTAATTCACAAAAAAAATGTACAGCTATGTACGACAAATGCACAGCTTTTAAGAGTCAAATAATTTGATTCGTTATTTTTTATCGAATATTTCCACTCATTTAACTTGGAGACAAATGAGCTTGGATATACTAAAATAAGAATAACAAAAGTTGTTAAACTTTGGAGCCATAAGATCATACTGTGATCATGATGGTGACTGAATAAAATTGTATTAAGCACAAAAATAATACTTATTGTAGTGAACAACTTATACTAACAGGTCTAGCAGTAACAATTTAATTTGATTATTAAACTGAGATGATTGATGTTAAAGTTCAGTTACTGGGGTTGATTTTCTTGTCTTGGCGATAGGACTTCCGTTTGGTCTACGCAAACATTCTTACGCGCAGAGAAAACAAAGAGTGAACAAATATTGGCCTTCGGGGAACTGAAGACGCATGTTAGTAAATAAAATCAAGGCAATTGACTCAATAAGTTGTGGAATATTACAGAAACTTGTCAATATCGCCATTTTGTGGAACGCGGGCAAATAAGAAAATGTCGATCAGATCCCCCACTGGTAGCGATTCGCCAGTGCAGTGAGAACACGAACGATTATAATGTATTTTATTCAGCAAAGACAGATTTTTAAAGATTTAAAATAATGGTATTCGGAAAAAAACAGGCGCTTTTAAAAGACTTTACATGTGAAGAGAAACTGAATGCGCGTCGTCTTTTAGTCTTTCCATCCTCCTTGACGCTACAGTAATGTTAACACGGCCTCAGTCTTTGCCTGAGTCTGTCTAATCTGCCGTTGAATAAGTTGAAGATGCTGCTCAGCTTCTGGACAACTTTGTCACTGGTCAGATTTAATTTATTATCAATCATATCCATTTCTCTTTAAATATTATTTCATTACAGATAAAATTTATATTATTACATAATGTTCACTTATGCCAAACGTTCCTTGGTTAAAGAGTTATAGTATCCACACATGTCTCGAAATTGTTTATTATTTTTTCGGTTACCTCTGTGGTGGCGGATCATAAAGACTGTTTGTTGTCAATTAAGCCTTAACCGAACACACCACATTTGAATTTTGGTTCTGGGTTCACTTTTTGTTAATTTTACAATCAGGTTCATTTCTTTTTAATAAAGTATATATTATCCAGGTTTATACAGTCAGCTATTTACAATAATTTATAATCATTATAATCAACTTGTTATTTTAAAAAATAATAATATGACCTATTTGAAAAATTTACTGTCATTTTAAAACTTGCTCCGACCAGCCGCATGACTTAAAGGTTGACCGTGGTGGTTCGGAAAATTACACCAATTACATTTCGAAAATAGATAAAACAAACCGAGCCGTAAAATTTAACCCTAATTATGCAAAGAAAAGGAATAATTTATGTCCCCAGAATTCAGAAATTATAAAAAAAAACGAAATTACCGCGTCAACGTAAGAACATTTCGTAAAATTTAACCCCAATTATGCAAAGAAAAGAAATAATTTGTCCCCAGAATTTAGAAATTATATAAAAAACCTAAATTACCGCGTCAACGTGAGAACATTTTGTAATTGATCTGGTTGGGCTGTTCGCTGCTCCGGCTCGGATGTTCGTCTGTGGAGGAAGACGAAGTCAGGACTCTCGATGCAGTGTCGTCGCTGTTGGCCTCTGATCTCTCAGATCGCTGGACTCTGCAACTGATTGTCCCTTTTACTGCTTCCATGCTACGTAGCAGAGGCGGATGAATGGCTTCCACCTTGCTTCTCCTGACGGCAAAGTTCTTCCGTCCAGGAGAATAAGTCCTGGCTCTGGACTACTGTACAAAGCGTCTCCTCTCGACTTCTCAGCTAGGACTCGTTTGTCTTCTTCTCTCCCGTTCTCTACACCAACTGTCCCCACCTTTTTCATCATACGTCATTCTCTCACATCTTCACCACCAATAATATTTTTAAATTTTGGAAGTACATGCCCCCTCCCCCCTAATTGCCCGCGAATTTGGGTTAATCTTCGCCATTTTGACCCTTGGTGGGGAGAAATAATTTATGCGGGGGCACGTGCTGCCAGGTATACGCAGGATTTGGCACCTCTTTGTCCTGGAAAATGTCACACCTACCCCGCTGAAATCTTCAGATCGATGTTCTCACGTTCCAACGAGTATTCCATGCCGAATACTAAAACAAGGATCTATCTATTTCAATAATTACTTAATAATTAATATCTTAACGTCTAGTACATCTCTATCTTAACAACTGATTTATATCTAATATCCACTACATATGGTTTTTTACTACACTGTTTAGGTAAAGGTATCAAATAAATCAAAATATTTGGTTTATAATTAGTCTATTTGATTTTAACAATATATGTTCATTCAGTGCTGAAAAAGGTTGCTAGTTCCAACCCAGTTTTAACTATAGTTTTCATTTGAACTTTTGTATTTATAATAGTCCGCACATAAAAAGAAGCCATAACTTAACGGAACGATTTGTCGTTGCATTTTTAACAGTTGCTCTTTAATTTTTTCTGGCTTAAGGCCAATTTATTTATTGTATATTTTAAATTAAAGTAACCTTTTTGTTTACTTGTATGTTACCTATTGTGTATTAAAGACCAAGGCCCTAAGGATTGACCCCAGCAAAGTAGATCCTCGGCGGTGGATTTACTTACTTGACAGTCTAGTTGCCTTAGATGAAGGAGCTGCACAGAATGTATCACAACGCATTGAGAAAGCAAATGGTTCCTTTTTACGGCTCTATTCGGTGTTGAATAACAACAAAATATCTACCAGGACCGATCTCCGCAGCTAACGAAGCACTGTTAAGTCTTTCCGAAACTTGGAAATTGACAAAAGAAATTACCTTCAAGTTACAGACATTTGTCAACCGCTAGGCCTAGCCTTGATAATGCTTGGTGCTCACAAGTGAAACGTTGGCAGACACGCCGAGAATTTACGTGGCCTAACAGCCCAAAAACCGATGTCAAATACCGAAGTTACGTCGGCCACGAAAAACATCTGTTATTTTATTAGGAAATCGTTGCTAAAAATGTTCGTATGGACGTGGACGATAGGATTTGGGGAAAATAAAGTAATAGAAGCCTTTGAAATGTGGTGCTATAGGCGGATGCTGAAAATCAGATGCGTGGATAAAATCACTAATGAGGAAGTTCTAAACAGAATACGGGAAGAACGAACAATATGGAGGACGTTGACCAAGAGAAGGGATAGATTAATAGGCCACGTTTTAAGACTTGAAGGTCTTGTAAAATTAGCATTTGTGGGGTAGGAACAGAAGAGGGAGGTGAATGATGGAATATGGTAAGCAGATTAGTTATGATGTAGGATGTGTTAGTTATACGGAAATGACCAGGCTTGCGCAGAATATGTTAGCATGGATAGTTGCATCAGATGTCCTAGGACTGAATACCGCAACAAGAACAACACAAGTAGCGTCCGGTTCTCCCTGCACCATTTCACTATTATTTAGTTGTGATTAGACATTCTTGACAGATTGGTAATCATTCATGTCAGTAGAAATGAATGTTGTATCGTCCGCGAATTGAACGTTGATTAGTTTTTAGATGGGGATTAATAAAGATGTTAAATAAGGTCGGCGCCAGGACCGACCCCTGAGGAATTCCTTTCAAACTTGTCTGTTACTGCAATAGTGCCCAGATATGCTAACTTTGAAGGATCACAAGTCTTTAGGGGCATCATCAACTTTTGAATGACTTCTCCGGATCTAGGAAGACTACTGGAGAGATAGTATTTGAGTTGATGATAGCCCCTCCTGCCCTCTACAAGGTTTAGCAGCTGGAACAAGGACGTTAGAGTCTGAATAGAACTGCTCATCACCGCACCCTGATGCAGCAGAAAGGAACCTCTGAGTTGGAAGCAAGAACTCGCCAACTCGCATGAACGGTCCTGCGCGACAATGGGAAGTGATTTCATCTGTATCAACTTATGAAGAATTTCTTTTTTAAAAAATATTGTAGTTATTTGGTGTAACGCTGTGCTTCGTACGCTATAAATATATATTCCGTATTCATAAGGACAGTTTATTGGCGCAAATATAGAGTGAAATAAAGATGAGTTTGGAAGGAATACTTTCGCAGCATACTCAGCCAGCGCCTGAGAGTTTATCAGCTGAGTGTATGATCCCCACCAAAGGATTTTCTCATTTAATCATTCATCAAAGAAGAAAATTATTATAAAGCCACATTTCTATGGTAGTTAACAAGAAAAAATAAAAATTTCACGCAACATTTTAACGCAGAGTTGTGTTTCTGACCATCTCTGAACCAATCGGCCAGTAGTATTTTTGCTCTTCGGTGCTTGGAACAAAACTGGATTCTTTGATATGAATAATCGTCAAAAACGTCATGGAAAGACATGCTGATTGTAAAGTTCATAAATTGCAACGTATTTGAAAATTAAAGACTTTTGATGCATTCAAAAGAATTGACCATGCATTAGATGGAAATTTACTGATCATCCAATCGAAAGCATAATGAAACGGTGAAAAAGAATCACGTAATTCTAAGAAGACATTCGTGTAGTTTTCTCCTCGGGAAGCAGGAACCGAATCTCAGGGGCAAATATTAATGTGCTGATTCGGTCAATAAAGGCAATTATCGAGATTTGTTTCAGTTAATGGCGAAGTACGATCCTGTACGAGAACATCATCTTCCAAGGTATTTACAATCTAATTCAAAACGATCTAATTTCCTCAGTTTCAAAGGTTGCCTTGACCCAGATTACAAGGGATATAGGAGATAGAACCTTTATTGCTATCGTTCTATATGAAACTACTGATGTCATCAATATCAGTCAACCTTCAGGGATTGTTCGCTACGTATCAAGCAAGAACTGGGACCATTCATCAAATATTTTTAGGTTTTCAAGACGTATCAGCAGAAGCGTTGTTCAAAATTTTACGCGACACTGTAAACTAATTAAATTGTGGTTTAAAACTGATCGCTCAGAGTAATGATGTCTCGGCAATTAGGAGGGTTGCAGGCTGCCTTGCACACAGGTTGAACTTAGTGTTATCACAGTCAGAATGTAAGGTAAAACACAAAGACTGACCAAAATGTTAGAAATGAAATCATTTTATTTTAAAACGTTTCGTCCCCCGACTTTTGGGACTTCCTCAGTTCTTTAATTAAAATGTAACAAAAATTTCGGTTCCGGAGGTTGCAGCAGCAACATGGGAATTTTCTTATATTTTAACTGAGGAGGTTAAAACTATTATACATAACTGTGATGTCCTTTTTCGTATGCCGTTATAGATACAGGTATTGATCAGATTAATAAGTTGCAAAATAGAGCTCTACTAATTATGTTATGCAAAAATAATAGATGTAACGTTGGAAACAGGAGCAAAAAAGTGCAAAAAAAGGTACTACGGTTTCTTAATACATAAATCTATTTTATAAACTATAAGCAGTAGTTGTTGTGGTATTTAGTCCTAAGAATGGTCTGATGCAACCCTCCATGCTAACCAATCCTGACCTAGCCTTTTCATTACCGCATAACTACCGCATCCTCCCTAATTTGATTTCTTTCTCCTTGGCTCTACAGCCCAATTGAGGGCCTGGGCCTACCGAGTCGACTGCGGACTGTCATCTTGCATGACACATTCCGAGTTTGGAGTGGCACGTTGTCAGCGTATCGATCCTCCAACAGTCTTATTCCCGGTCTTCGCTACCATGACGACACAAACATCCAAGCCCAGGCCAGGATTCGAATCCGGGACCTCTGGGTTGTGAGGCAGCAACTAGAGGCTAGCCACTACACCACAGGAGGTCGGCTCCAAATTTGATTAGTGTATTCAATCTTCGAACTCATCTTACCCCACACACTTTCCCTCTAATGCTAATTTTACAAATCCCACAGGTATCAAAACGTGGCCTATTAATCTATCCCTCAAAATTGTTCTCCCTTCCCCTATTCTGCTTAGAACTTCCTGCTTGGTTTCTCTATTCACAATTCTCATTCTTCTATAGCACCACATTTGAAAAGCTTCTATTCATTTCCTTTCTGCAACTTCGACCGTCCACGTTTCCCACCCACATAACGCTACATTTCATAACATTATTTTTGTAATGAATTCCTAATATTCACACTTGTATTACGCGTAAGTAAATTCCTATTTTTTGCGAAAGCCTTCCTTGCCTGTGCTGTTCCTACGCTTTATGTCTACTATAATTCTACCATCCCTATTTATTATGCAGCCCAAGTAGCAGAATTCCTTAACTTCCTACAAAGTATCCCTTCCCAATCTAAATCCCATTGTTATTCCGCTATTTCCCATACTACACTCCATCACTTTGGATTTCCCTCTATTAATCCACTGGTTGTAGTATTTTTCAGGATCACGTTCTTGCCATTTATTATGCTTTTCAAGTCCTCTTCTGACTCCCCTAATACTCCAATGGCATCGGCAAAGCGTAGGGGTTTTATTTCTTCTCGTTGCAGTATGGTTCCTTTTCCATATTCGGTTTTAACTTTCTTCATCGCCTGTTCTATATATAAGTTAAACAGCATGGGAGACAGACTGCATCCTTGTATTACGTCTTTCTTGATTACGATGTTCTTTTCTTGATCTTCAACTTAACAAGCACAAATGCCAAGCCATCCTATTCACAAGGCGCAGACTTCCACGTGACCTTATCCCAAGCCTTATCGCCCGTTCTATAGATACGCTAAAGAGCATGGGAGACAGACTTTCTTTTCTTTAACTTCAATTCTAATTACTTGCTACCTGTCTTCTGTATAGGTTATGGATAACTCTAATTTCACATTTATTTTATTCCGGTCCTCTTATAAATCCGGAATTGTTTGTTCCAGTTTAACTTATAAAAATGTATTCTAAAATTAGACGCAAAGTCAATATTGCTCCACTTTTCCTTCCATTCTTCTTAAAAACACGCTGAATTCCTATCTCGCATTCTATTTATCGTTACATCCTCCTATATAGTATTTTCGATAATATTCTGGATATATATAGGAGTCACTTTCCACATAATAAAAGGCAGATCTAGCTTAAAATTAAGATTGTTAAAAAAATTGAAAAATGATACAATGTAAATGTTAGAAGCCCATAGGATGCTAGATGAAAATAAAAGAAACAGCATATTATGAGGAGTTTCGAGAATTTAACCGAAAGAAATCAGAAGCTGTCATACAATTATAATATTATTTAATTTACTAATCGTGATACAATTAGCAAATGTACGGATATTTAATTTAGGTATTTACTTTCATGTGGGTAATATTTGCAAATTAGCAAGTTTTTTGTAACAAATTATTACTATTTTCTACTATCAGCATGATAATTGTCGTCAGCTGGGTTCGATTACACCTTCTTTTTACTGATAGAAGTACTCTTGCCGCCAGTGGTTTGAAATCCTGACCCTGGAGACTGGGACAACATAATAATGACGCTGCCTTGCAGGGATTCGGGTCGTGCGTGGCTCTGTGACTCACCGACCATTCAGAATTTTTTGTGTGCGGCTTCTTACACAATTGTACGCTGTATGTGAAATATACGAGATATACTCCAGCAAGAACGTGACGAGTTGCTCCAATGACGTGCCGTATCGTTATAATTTTTTTTATTTGTAGTGCCGTAGCAAGGCGTCGCCGCTTGCGCATGTCCTCCCCCACCAATAGTACGGCCCCCTAACTAAAGCCTCAAGGTTGCTAGGGACTCAGTCGAGCTATAGTCAGACACTCGGGCAGCAGCTGCACCGGCACCGGCACCAGAACCAGAACCAGACATGGCCACCAGCGTCAAGCTCAACAACGGAAAACTCTTCCCAGTCATCGGCTTGGGCACTTGGCAGGTAAACAATCTCCTCTTCCTGTCTAAAAGAGTGACCGCGTTGTCACTGCATTGTTTGCCTTCAAGTATTTGACCGACGCTCAGCCAATAGGCTCGCACGAGGTGTTCAGGTTGTTCCTTTGGAAAAGTAAATTAAAGTGCGAAAAATAAAGCAGAATAAATGATTTGTGGCATGTTTGTCCCAAGAAATTATGGTTGGTCGGAGGTTGACATCTCGGCATGGACTCTTGAAGTAGTCTGGTAAGTCGATTAGAAAATACATTACGATAGAGAAATTTTTCTATCCGTAACTGTATAATCGAAATTGTTACCCACCGTAAGTTTCTAGTAATGGAATTATCAGTCTTTCAGCAGAAAGGTAATTAATTTGCTTCCAAGTTTGCCTACGTTCACCGGTTTCATTTTATCCAACCTACTTGCTGATCCCCGTAATAGCCAACTTCTTAAATAAAACAAGCCACTTTTCGATGAATGAATTTTTTCGTAGAAGAACTTTTACGCTGTGCGAATCAGGTTATCAAACTATTTTGACACAATCCGGCTTCACGGATAAATAAACTCGTATCATTATTCCGTTACAAATTGTACCAACATTTGTCGGAACCTTGTTTAGCTACATTTCGCCTTATTTATGTTAAATTTCTGTTGACTGACAGATTTCTTGTAACTTTAAGGTTCGTCTTCCTTGAAGTGATTGTTTCGTAAGTTTGAACGTGACTAAAACTCGCTGGTTCATCTCCAATTTCTACCCCCAAACGTCGTTGATCGATGAACAGATGTCAAGGACACGGTAAACAACTTCGCCCTCGTCGGGCAGGAAATAAATTGAAAACTTTAAACGATGCTAAGACGTAATAATTTCTGTATCCGGCAGTGCATCTTTTTAGTTTATCTCATTTCCGACACTAGTTTCATTTGTGTTAAGACTGAGGCACGCAACGTTTTGGTCTGAGTTTTTGTTTCTGGCCGCCGGCGTGCAAGAGTTTCTATAAAGTCCTCTCCCCTTTAAACGCATCCGTTCATCTGGATTGATCGCCCTCCCTTCAGATAGAACTGTGTACATCCGTTTCCACGCCAGTATTATTTCGAAAAATGTCTGATTGAAACATCGTCCAACCTCGCCGTTGAATGTGGAGACATTGATTTTATTCGCGTGGGATGCTGAAGTCTCAAAGAGTGTTCCTCTTTATCGTACGTAGGTCAGGGCCGGGCAGCGTCTATTTTTAAACTAAAGATGTTACAGCGCTGTGGCATTACATCATCTGTGTCCGTCTTATTATACAATCGTTGCATTAATTACACGAAAGCAAAAGTGAGGGTCTTTCAGAGCTTTAAGACGCACTCGGTTTGAAAATGCGACACACACGTAAGCACCGGCAAGTGCAAATATAAATAATAGTTGCTCGTAGAAATATTTCACCCCCTCATAGTAATTTGCCCTCCCCTTAAAAAAGGAATTCACAACCTAAAAGAATTACGCCATTCCTTAAGTAACTTTAATATGAAAGTGATGCCAATAAACAAACGATGTTTGTCAAATAAGTTCGTTTTACTGTGGTAAAAAGAGTAGGTTGATTTACAGAAAACCAGATTTTTTCAACTGTCCTAACGCTTGTCTGATGCAACCCTCCATTCTAACCTATCTTGCACAAGCCTTTTATTATTTTGCATTAATACCACAAACTCCCTAATCTGCTTAGCCTCTTCCATCTTCGCCCTCCCTCTTCTGTTCTTATCCCCCTCACACTTTCCTCAACAAGACCCTCGTGGCTCAAAACGTGGCGTATTAATCTATCCCTTCTCTTTGTCAACGACACCCATATTGTTCTTTCTTCTCCTATTCTACTTAGAACGTCCTGATAAGTGATTCTATTCGGCCATCTGATTTTCAGCATTCTCCTATAGCACCACATTTCAAAGGCTTCTTCTCTTTTCTGCTACTCCTACCGTCCACGTCTAGCACCCATATAACGCCACACTCCATACGAACATTTTTGGCAATGAGTTCCTAATATCCGTAAGTAAATTCCTCTTTTTTGCGAAAGCCTTCCTTGCCTGTGCTATCCTACTCTTTGTCTCTACTAACTTCTATCATCCCTAGTTATGTTGCCCAAGTAGCACAATTTCTTAACATCCTTCAAAATATCCCTTCCCAATCTAACAACCTTTTTTATTCCATTGTTTCCCCTACTACACTCCATTACCTTGGTCTTCCCTCTATCAACTCTTTCTCCAGGGTCACGTTCATGACATTTATTATGGTTTCAAAGTCTTCTTCTGACTCCCTTAATATCATCGGCAAATCGTAGGGTTCTTCTATTTTTTTTTCGTGTTTTGAGACGCTGTGAATATTACAGCATAGCTAATTCATGATTTAATACCTGAAATACAGGTTCCAAGTATCAATAAATTTCTTCCCCTCTGCTTAAGAATTATTAGATATATTATGCTGCTTGTATTTAGTTGCAAATCACAAAAGTCACAAGGGGCATGATTTTGATGTGCTCCGTGTGAATTATGTAAGGAATTTGTCAAAACGTTAAGAAAAACTATATTTTTTACGCGTTGAATATGTACCGATTCACAAGGGAAAAAAATAATTTAGAACCACCCTAGATCTTGTTGCGCGGTTCTTGTATCTAACGCCAACAATAATTTGATTCGTATTTTTTGTATTGTTGAAAGTAAGCAAATAAAATAAGAAAATGAATAATTCCACCCATTAAACTAGTAGACAAATGATCTTAGAATTATTAAAATAAGAATAACAAAAGTTCATAAAGTTTGGAGTCGTAGGATCATGATGGTGACTTGATCAAATGTATGAAGCACTCCTTGTAGCAGCCAACTTTAACAGGCCTAGCATCAACAATTAAATTTGTTAAACTGAGGGGACTGATGTTAAAGTTCAGTTATTGGGTTTATTTTCCTGCCTTCGTGATAGGACCAGAACTCTACGCAAACATTGTTTCGCGCAGAAAAAAAGTGTGTTCAAACACGGACATTCAGGGAACTAAAGACACGTGTTGATTAATAAAATCAAGGCAATTCACTTACGGAATGTTGGAGAAACTTGTGAATATCGCCATATTGTGAAACACTGGCAAATATGAAAAAGTCTATCAGATCCTCCGCTTGTAACGATTCGCCAGTGTAGTGGGGACGCTAGCGGTTAGAACGTATTCTATTTATTCAAGAACTTTTTTTATCAAGATTTTATCAAGATCTAAAAAAATGCCCAGTAAAAGACGTAACAAGTGAAGACAAATTGAATGCACGTTGTCTTTTAGTTCTTCAATCTTCCTTCCTCCTCGGCGCCGCAGTACTGTTGACACTACCTTGACCTTCTGAGTCTTTCTATCAGCCGTAGAATAAGTTGGAGTTGCTGAGTTTCTGGACAACTTTTTCATTGGTTAGATTTCAAAACAAAGTTACTGAACACAGCAGACCTTCCATTTGTTGTTGTTGCGGTCTGATGCAACCCTCCATGTTAACCTACCTTGCGTGCAAGCCTTTTCATATCATAACTAGCACATCTCACATCTACAATCTACTTAGCGTATTCCATCCTTTGCCTCCCTCTTCTGTTCTTACCCCTACACACTTCCCTCTAATGCTAATTTTACAAGACCCTCTTGTCTTAAAGCGTGGCCTATTAATCTATCCCTTCTCTTGGTCAACGTCCTCGATATTGTATGCTCTTCCCCTATTCTGTTTAGAACTTCCTCGTTAGTGATTATAGTAATTATAAGAATATGCAAAGGGAATCAAAATGCAAGCAGAATAAATAAAAGCCCTGAGGTTTGCTCACGCTATTGTGGTATTAAGGGAGTCAGAAGACTTGGAAACCATAATAAATAGCATGCACATTGTCTAGGAGGACTAATAGAGGGAAAACCAAGATGACTGAGTGCAGTATAGGTAATAGTGGAATAACAAAGGATGTCAGATTGGGGAGGGATATTTTGAAGGAAGTTAAGGAATTCTACTACTTCAGTAGTATAATAAGTAGAGATGGTAGAAGTATAGTATACATAAAAAGTAGGATGGCACAGGCAAGAAAGGTTTTCGCAAAAAAGAGGAATTCATTCACTGCCAAAATGAGTATGAATATTAGTATTTCATTATTAAAAATTTTCATATGGAATGTGGCGTTATATGGTTGCGAAACTTAGATGATAGGAGTTGCTGAAGGGAATAGAATAGAACCTTTTGAAATGTGGTGCTATAGAAGAATGAGATTGGTGGATAGAGAAACCAAACAGGAAGTTCTAAGTAGACTAGGGGAAAGGAGAACAATTTTGAAGGATACATTAATAGGCCACGATTATACGAGGGATTTGTAAAATTAGCATTAGAGGGAAATGTGGGGTAAGAACAGAAGAGGTGGCCAAGGATGGAATGTGCTAAGTAGATTAGGGAGGATGTTGTAATTATGTGTACGATAAGTTAGCTTGGAGGATTGCATCAGACCAGTCTTCGGACTGAATACCACAACATCATGTTGATTCTGTGCTACCTAGCTTACTAGTTCCAATACAGCTTAGCCTATGCCAAAAGCAGGGATAGTTGGATTGAACTAGAGATGTTATGAAAATAAATGCAATTGTTTTTTTAAATTTGTTTCAGGCCAATCCTGGTGAAGTGGGCAAGGCTATAAAAGATGCAGTTGAAATTGGGTACAGGCACGTTGATGGTGCAGCTATATATGGGAATGAGCCGGAAGTGGGTGCTGCCTACAAGGACCTCTTTGACAGGGGAGTTGTGAAGAGGGAAGACCTATTCATTACCAGCAAGGTAAAATAACTTAACAACTTTCATATTTAAGGTTCTTTAAGATATAGCAGCAGATATCGACTAATAAGAACAGTCAAATATATTATACCTGCACTTGGATAATATAATAATATTCATAATATTTTGTTATATTTACTTGTGAAGAAAATTATTTTTGTTTTTAAATTTTATTTTCTCTGTAGCTGGTTAATAAATTTACTCCCTCACAAACTGATTTTCACCACAAATAACTATTCAGTAAAATTCGGTGCTTAATTTCTAGCTCTGGAACACCAACCATCATCCAGACAGAGTTATTCCAGCTCTGAAGAAAACTCTATCAGATTTGGGACTGGAATATTTGGATCTTTACCTCGTCCACTGGCCATTCTCGTTCAAGGTATTACATTACAGGGCTTCTGACTGAAATAAATTCTTGAACAAACTAATTGATATATATTGGGAAAATTATATTTTATCATGATTATTAATAAAGCTAATAGAATTGACGTTGAGATACACATATACAGTACAAAGTTAAGATGCAAGGCAACGAGCATTATATACTGAAAACTCTTATTTACAACTAATGCTTAAACTCTAAGTTTTGCTATGTATTTAACTATTCATACTTTTTCATTTCAATTTTTTAAAGTTTTTATACTAAATAGTTAGTTTATGGTATGAAATAGTTTCTAACTTTGAAATTATATTATTTTTAATTCCAGGTTTTAGTTCAGTGTAAATATTCCTCAGATGCCTTCAGCAGTTAGTTATTATTTTATATTTATCTTCTAATGCAAAACTTTAAAAATCTACTTTTGCATGTTAGAAATTTAAGCAGTAACTTTGAAAATGAAATACCATATACAGATTGGTCTCAGACTTGAATAGGGCCAAGTAAAATATCAAAGTCTACACTATGAAATCTCAATACTTCATATATGTAGTTCCTATAATTTACTTATTTTTGTGTAGTACTTCATTTTCTTGCAGTAATATTTGAACTACTTTATATTGTGGAGATTATTTCATTTGGAATTAATTTATATAATTACTTTGTCTCAAATTATTTAACCATGATCACATTTTTAACCTCATTCTTTTGTCACCAGGGACTTTGTTGGTATCAGAATGGAACATAGTGATTATCACTTTGCAACAAATGTAGATTTCTGAATTTTATTAGAATACAGCGAACTTTACTCGCCATTCTGATCAACATGTGTGCAGAAAATAACAGATAGCAGAAGAGGTGCTTACCTCAGGCTGACATACTTCCAAAACATTTAGTGGTATTCCCATAGTTAAAGCTGTACTCTTCCTCCAAAATCACTTCACATATTCAAAGATATATGCACACAGCTCTCACCTGGTCATATTTAACTTACCAGAATGACTTTCTCTTAGCAGCATGGCTGCTTACACAATGTTTCTCTACTTGGCCACAGCAAATATTTAACAACTTGTTGTTCTTGGATATCTGAACTGTTCCATTCAAATTATGTGGCAGATCATTCTAAATAAATACTCCACACCTCAAGAAACATTAAATGAGTCAGACATTTGACAATATAGCAGCACCTCCAAACACTTCTATTGAGCAAGTACCCTAATTCACATTATTATTTGAACTTTTAAGTAACTGAAACCAGACCAAAATGAAGATTAATTGATACTGGACTTAGCCTAAATTAAAGCACCACAGACTGTCATAACTAGTCCTGCAATGATAGATGCAAAAGCTTCATATCTTGGTGTGCCTAACTGTTTCAGGAAGGAAATGAAGGCTTTCCAAAAGATTCCAGTGGCGTCATCCAAGTTACTGAAGTTGACTATGTTGATACTTGGAAGCAGATGGAGGAATGTGTTAGGCTTGGTCTGACAAAGAGCATTGGGATTTCAAATTTCAACAGTGAACAGATTGCACGTCTCCTTGAAAATGCAAAAATCAAGCCAGTCACCAATCAGGTACAGAGTATTTTTTAATTACTCTTTAAGTAATGAATTAAAACTTGTGACTTTATACAATGAAACTGAAAAAAAATGCTTGAATTACTAAGCATAGCAGAATATACAAATTCAGCATATTGAGAGATGTACAATTTTGTACTCTGAACAGTAAATAAAAACTTATTCATTTTCTAATTTGCACCTCAGTTCTCATCAGATACACAACATTTCTTGCAGATTATGTCAATTTTCTGATAAAGGTCCATAAAATTAAACATCCTAATGTTATGGTCATTAAATGAAAATTACATGTAACAAGAAATATAAGCATGGAAATCATATAAAATCTTAATGTATTAACTAGGTATTCTGCTTTAATTGTATAATCTGATTTGCTGATCTTAAGTTATTTGTATCAAAATGCAGATTGAGTGCCATCCTTACCTAAACCAGAAGAAACTGATTAAATACTGTAAGGAGAAAGATATTGTCATCACATCTTACAGTCCACTGGCCAACCCAAGTCAAGACTCTGGATACCCCGCTCTTATTGATGACCCCAAGATGCAAGACATTGCTAAAAAGTATGGAAAGAGTGTTGCTCAAGTGTCTCTGAGATATTTGGTAAGCTAATTAGTCATTTTTGTACAAAAAGAGTGCACCTATTTATTACCACTGCTTGATAATCTATTGATTTGTAAAATACAATAAATAATAGTATGGATGTAAAAGTTCCCAAAACTTACATAATTTGTCAATTTCAGATTCAAATTGGAACTGTTCCCATCCCAAAATCTGTGCACAGATCCCGTATTGAGCAGAACTTCCAGGTGTTTGACTTTGAACTCAGTGCTGATGATATTGCACACATTGAGACATTCGACAGAAACTACAGAGTGTGTCCATTTACTGAGTAAGTACTTAAATTATATTTCCAACAAGACCTGACAACAGTAATTTAAGTAAATAAGTATTAACAATATAATTTGTTTTGAAATTTCATGTTTTAATTAAAAATGAAAGTCTAAAATAAATTGTAGAAGAAAAAAATACCGCAGGAGCATTGACCCAAGTCAGTTCAATAACTAAACCTGGAACCATTTTCAAAAAGCCCCCCCCCCCCAATCTTTATAATGGGCAACTACTTCTAGGCTATCCTTCATTGTTGTGTAAATTGGGACTGAGCTCACCGAACTCCATATTTGCTGACTTGTAAATTAATTTGGTTAGTACATAGATTTTAAATGTGTGAAATGTCAAAGGTGATACAGTAAATTCGAAGATCCATAAATACACTACTAAGTGTTGGAGCATAATGCTATTCATAGTTAAGAGTTTACACCTAAATTGAAACAAGGATGACTTTTGTTCTAATTGACTCTAAGCAAGGGGCTAAGAATGTAACTAATATTGTTGTAAAGTTGATTGAATGTGATCAGTTTATAAATTTATTTCTTTTAGCTTGTTATTCACACAAACTATTTCTTTACAGGGCAAAACATGCAAAGTACTATCCATTCAACCTAGAGTTTTAAAAACTTGTCTTGGGAAGTTGAAGACCTATTCTGCAACTAAGTATGGACCAAATTAATGTCTGGATATTTACAAACGCCTTCAATGAGTTGGTGTCAATTACATAATTTGAATTCTAAATCTGCTTCACAAAGACAAAGAAATTACTGTTGTAAATGCATCTTGTGTACTTTAATCACATGTTTACCTCATGCAAGTTGATTTTTGTCTGACTGAAAAAAAATGAATCTACTTTTGTCATGCAGTGGTTATAGTGTGTCTTGTAACTATGTATACATAAAAGCATTTTACAGTTTGGTGTACAATAATATATGTGAAAATTATACACTTGGTTTTTCTTTTCTCACATTCTATGGCTTTGTTAAATTTACATTCATGGTGGTAAATTAACTGTGGCACACTTACAATCTTCCCTAAAAGGTGAAACATTTAAATCAGTTGGCGCTATCTGGCCAAAGAATTTTTCCTCCAACAGGATTACAGTATAAACTTTTTTCAATATCCAGCTGCACTTCATAAGTGGACTAAATCAAAAGCTATGAAGTATATTCTTGATGGGATACTAACCATAATCCCCCCCCCCCAAAAAAAAATCTATACAGCTTGTTTTAGCAAAGAAAGAAAAATTTTTGAAACTAATAAAAATAATGTAACGATGGTATAATATACAAAAATAATGCACACAACAAATAAGATTCGTTCAATAGTTTTATATTTGTAAGTCTGAAGTGTTTTTTTTTAAAGTACACTGCTAAAACGTAAGAACAAAAAGAGCATATTTATGAAAGACAATAAGAAATACACTGCCACTTATAAACATAGTTGTGACACATTATAACAAGAACCCTCACTGTTAGCAATCACAGATCAAGATTCATGAATGATTTGATCTTCTTCGCACTTCTTTCACTGGGTCTAATACAAAAATTTTTTCCAAATATTGTCAGTTTGTAACCACCAATCCTCAATGTGAAAACACTATCCTTCTTTGGCACAACTGTAAAGAAGTTAATAAACATTATAAATCAATCGTCCACCCAGGCAAAAAAAAAAAAAAGATCCATTAGAAAACTACAGTAACTACTCACCTACAAAAGAGTTGTTCTGAGCCACTAATTGAAAAGTATTCTTCGTCTCCATAACAACTATTCCTTCCTTTCCAACTAAAGAACTACACTTGGATCGAACAACGGTAAGAATAGAACCATGATAATCTGCTTTTGTTAACAGCCTTGAAATGTGTACCCAGTGTTTGTCATCTGGCTGGCCTGTAAATCTGCTCAAGGATAACACATGTACATCAAAAATCTTCTAATCAATAAAAGCATTATTATATTAGCAGTCTGAAAATAAAGGAGTTACCATTATTTTGATTATCAACACAATTTTTCATGCAATGATATGATGATTTCCACTACTAGCCTTAGTAATGCTAAGGGTTTAAAAAATCATTAAAATCTATATCATACATTGAAAAGCCAAATTTCAAAGAATGAATGCCAAGTAACTACATGGGTATAAATAATGGTCAAAAATAATAAATAGAAGAATTTAAAGTTTTAAAAAAAGTTTGTTCCAAACTTTCAGGACCTCGTAAGTTTATTAATTAAAATCTCATTTCTAGTTTAATTTTTTATAAAAATAATACAAATATAAGAACTGTAATACTGTCATAGTCTATACAAATAAATAAAATTGAAGGGTCTGTCTACATGTGTTTATCCAGAATAGGCTCCGAAATGCCTCAACTGATTTCAATGAAAATTTTAACTTAAGATATTGGTGAATATTTCATTTGATAATATAAATAAATAAACGTGTCAGGAAATGACATTGTCATGGATATTAAAACAATTAATAAGGAAAGGAAAGAGAGCTAGAAAGAAGGTGACTTACCTGAGGTTCATAGATGGTAGGCAACGTGTGAGGTTCGGAGTTCTTTAAATTTTTGGAGGCACCACCCCCTTCATCAGAAAGTTAGGAAGATGATACCATACTTAGTTAGGAAGACATTTCCAGTGATTGGCTAGCAGTTGTTGGATAGCCGATCGCTGGAAATGTCTTCCTAACTTTCTGAAGATGATACCATACTTTTTATATATTCAATTAATTCAACTTTATCAAACTTCTGTACCTGTTGTTTTATTTTAAGGGCAAAATAAAATGAACTATTTTGGTGCAACAAAGTTGTGGGGGTTATCTAGTTATTAAACATTTAGTCCTCGTGTATTAAAAATCATCTCACCCAATTATTCAATCATTGCTAAATTTTCTTTATTTTACATAAAATGCCCTAAATTCCATAAGCTTACCAGTTCCAGTCTCAATAATATTGTGACAATATTTCCTTTATTATACTGATAAGCCCTAGTCAAACTTGTGGATGCACAATTCTCCACAGCTAGGAGCAACTATTTAAATTCCTTGGGAAATTAACAACTTTTGACAAGGAAATACATGAACTATGATACAGGATAAGTTTTAATTAAATTACATCATGAGTTTAGCTTATCAATAAGTTATACTTATATGCAAGTAATCAAAACTCTGTATAATACTGTTTCAGAAACTCTATGGGCTTACACAAATTGTAAAAAAATTATTCTCAAAGAAGCAGTTTTTTGAATACCATCATTGGGGTAATCAAATGAATAAGGTCACAAGTAAAGGGTGGAGGGCACTTCACTTTATAAAAAGGTTCTTAAGGAAAAGCACAAGAAAAACCAAGATTTCTGCTTAATCACTTCATATTGAATTATCGAATTCAGCAATGTTTCAACAACATAAACATTTATTCTGCTTATAACTGTTGTTTGTTTTTCTGATCACTGAGTCTAAATAACATTGCAAATAATACATTAATTTCCTACTCACTTTAACTGAGGTAATGACTTCAAGTCCAAATAATCTGAGAAATACTGTTGCCATAATGTATTTAAAGGTATGAAGTCATCATATTTAATATCTTCCTTCTTCATTTTGTACAATCCAAGTGCTTTCCTTTCTTTATATGACAAATGAGTTTTCTTAAGACGAGGTTTCTGGCATTTTAGTTTTTGCTGATTTTTTGCCAGTAAGAGTTTCTAAAATAACAAATTTACTACTCAGTTTCTATACCATGATACATTTACTAACACATTGTTAGATACATTACCCAGACACCAATACCATTAGTATAGAAAGCTGTAAAACTTTTGTTAAATAAGAAAATAGGGCAGACAACACCAAAGAGGAAACTATTTTAATTATACATGGATGGATTAAAGGGATAAAGTAAAAATCTTATGTTTATGCAAATATAGTGGCAATTTAGTTATTCCAAATACTACAACATATACCTTCTTTAATTCAGCGTCAATTTGCTTCACATCACTTGATGGTAATGCTGACTTCAAAAAAGATGTTATGGTGGTTTCAGCATCACTTGATGATCCATCTAATATATTCTGAACTTGCTTTGGCAGAGATGAACACACGAGTTCTGTAACGATCAATAAACTTAAGTAACACACCCCTAAGAAAAGCTACAATACAATATAATATTTAACATGTCCTCATTGAGAAAAGTTCAGGGATATTACAAAACCACAGAATAAATCTCTAATTTAAATGAACAGTGCTATATTGCAATATTAATAATAATTATCCCATAGGGAAAGAAAACAATGATTCAAGAAGAGTTTAGAAGCATCAGTGAAGCCCTATCCCTTCCCCAACTGAAACTGAAAATTAATATGCAGAATACATGCCTTCACTCTTTGTATTTATTAATTCAAAAATGTATGAACTAATATTGGATTTTCCTTCACTTCAACTGCATATTCAAAATAAACAAGAAGAAGGAATTAAAACACTTTTTCATCCACATTCAATATATCCCATCATTGGTTTGAAGAGTGCAATTAAACTTGATTGTTCCAACCAATCATATTTGGATTTTACACTTTATATCTATCCAAAGAAAAGAGTATGAATATGAAACAACAAAATAGGAAGATTGTCGTTCTCTTTTTTGTGTAATTAAAACTTTAAATATTGTAATCAATTAATTCTCAAAACCTTGTTTAGCTGAATTACATAGTAATAGTGCCTTCAGATTTTGCAGTTTTTATCCCATTAGATAGTATGAAATACACAACTTAAAGTATTCACATTTCTTAGAGAATATAAAACTAGAACAATAATAAATAATTATATATTTTTTTAAAAAATCTATTAAGCTACAGTGATATTTGAACGTAGGGTATTCGCATATATCTTTTTGAAACATAGTTCACTACGCAGCTTCAAATAAATGAACATGTAATATTACCTGTAAGAACTTTTTCAGCCATTATACTAAAATGGACATCACAATACAAAACACGTTTATTAAATTTTCACTTATACAAATGTATTTACTATTCAACAAGCGCGCTCGACGATCTTCAGAAATTTACATTCACAGGTTTACCAACATTTCCAGCCAGAAATAAATTCTCTGTATTGCACGAACGTATAATGTAACATTTATTGCTATAATTTAGTTAGAATATAGTGGTAAATAACATTAAAATAGATGTTATGTAGTAATAGAGTATCGAAAAACGTTAAAAGATAATGTAATATTGATAGTTGACGAAACTTTACTATAGGGAGATTGAGAAAACTTATATTTGGAAATTAGAGCTGGATCAGTATATAGAAGTCAACAACCGTCTCCCTGGACTGGGTGAATCAAGTAGGTCAATGTAAGAAAGGTTTGTGGTCTCACGGACATATTCTTTAAGCCGATGCACTTTCCATTAAAGTTATACATTTTTCAAGTTGGTTGAATAACCTATATTCTGTAGAAACGTTTCTCGGGTTTCCAACTGGAAGATGACGGAGTTACTATCTGTCGAAACGTCGCTGTGTACTGAGATAACCCGGTTGGAAACCCGAGAAACGTTTCTACATATTCTTCACCGGGAAAGCCTTCGTTCTTTAACCTATTTTTAGATCTAATTACCCTCTACCATTACTAGTAATCAATTTCTTCATAGCTCTCTAATTACTGTGCAAGTTGCACAATGTGTATTATATATCAGAATTTTAATCTTGTGACATTATTATTATTCTTCATCGCATTATATATAACGTTTTGTCTAGCATTTTGGGACTTCTTTAGGAAAAACATGCGCAATCAAATCTCTACTGTTAAAATTAACTACATACAAAAAATTCAACAAATCATAAATTTGAGTTGACAATTTTAGTTAAATAATTCGCTTAACATTAAATTATTAAAATATAAATATTACATTTTGGGCATCAATTCTTTGAATAATAATATAAAACTACTGCTCACAGACTGGCTTGATGCAGCTCGCAGTATTAGTTTTGCACTTACCTTTTCCTTTCCACAAAACAATGCAGCCCACATCTAATTATATATTTTTGTATGTATTTCTGGTTTAAGTTGGGCACTGAGGTAGCTTCAAATTTCTTGAAATATATAATTAATTAGCTTTCAAATGAAAGGCACAGTATATGCAACTGAGAATACTGAAGCTTTGAATACTTTTCAACAGGTGTATTATGAGCGTCAAAATTCGGAGAACCTCCCTGCACTTCTCTCACGTTGGGGATGTATTTGATTCAAAGTTGGCAGCATTTGTAAAAGATCTACATAACCATTCGTAAACAGCTGATCAGAGCAATGGGGCGATCCGGTCTGTGACTCTTCGTGGGTACAGGTAGCCCGAAATATTATGGTCATGAGAAGTAAATGTTTGATTTAATGTTCACGGGTTTTGGCGCTTCCTCCTACAAGGTTATAATTAATGTATGATGATACAATATCTTTAATGTCGATTTTCATTGATGTTTTCAATGGTCGATTTGAAATAGTGAAAACATTTTATGCCACAGTAGTAGAAGAGTCTATGCAATATACGAAAGACACTTCAAAGAGTATTACCGCCGCCCTCGTTGTTTATTTACTGTTTTGTATTTGTGTATATTCTGCTTGTGTTTATTTCAAATTCACGAACTGGAATAGACTGAAAGCTGCTAAACGCGTGTTGTTCGTCATTGCTCATCCTGATGATGAATGTATGTTCTTCGGCCCATTAATATTGAGTTTGTCAAAGCTTCAAGATTGTCAGTTGCACCTACTGTGCCTTTCAAATGGTAAGTTCATGAATCGTGCAATTCATTGTTAATTATACATTACAAAAATTTAATGTGAATGAGAATTTATGCGCTGATTCCAGTCTAAATAGAGGTCCTTACTCTGTACAGAACATTAAATAAATAAACAAACACATATGGCATTGCAATCTCAAATAAAATGTTATCTCTATGATTTGGTACCCAAAGCTCCTTTCAGTATAACCACAAAAAATCCATTATTCATCCCAGTATCTTGCTTATATTTACATGAAATTTGGACATCAAACTTAAAATTCTATGTCAGATGATAATTAGTTGTAACATGTAAGCACCAGTGAGTTGGTAATTTTTTTATCTTGATTGATGCACATGACATAGTAACATTAAAAGCATTCAATTTCTTTTAATTAAATTTTATCCTTAGGAAACTACAATAATCTTGGAAATATAAGAAAGCAAGAGCTATGGAACAGCTGCATGAAGCTGGGCATTCCTGATAGTAACATTACCATGTACAGGTATGAACTCACAAATATTAATTTATAAAATTGAAAATACTCTTTCAGGATAGTACTTCTAAATATTGGAACTGTTTCAAGTCTGACATGATGTCAGCCTTAATTTCAGGGCAGTTGTCTATTCTCTTCTTTGTCCATATCAATTAATTACAGTCGCAAGGTTCAGTCTTCAAAAAATTGATTGTGTGGCAATGCAAACTCTCAATTTTAGACTAGTCAGTCATTCTGAATATTGCATCTCTTTCCTGTTGACATTAATTATTTTGTCAGTGCTTATTATCTGAAGTTGTTTGTATGATATGGATAGGAAAGGGAGAAAGTAAGTGGCTTACCTGAAATTTTGGTTTGGTGTTACCATGCAGGGCTAAAGGAAGTTCTTCAAATTTTCAGCCATATTCAGGAGGGAGTCATCCTAGCACGTGGGGCCACTGCAAACTACCCATTATTATTAAGGAGTATACATTCCGGCAATTAGATACATTTATATACCTGGGGGCATAATGTGCTCCAATCAAGTTGCTGAAGAAATAAAAAAAAAAGCTTAATGCCACTAATTGGAGTTTCATTCGCCTATGCCTACACTTGAAATCAAAATTTCTCTTCTGGAAAACTAAAGTACTTGGAGAGCTGGACAATATCTCAGAGGCATGAACTCCTTCAGACAGTGCTGAAAGAAAAATACTTCTGATTTGGTTCAGTTAATTAAAAAAAGGAAAACTGGAGGTTAAGGAACAATTATGCAAAGAGTCAAAATTTTGGATTATTCAAAATAATGCTATGTGCTATTAAAAATGGATTACTTCTGTCATCCAAAATATGTTTACAATGAAGAGGAACACCCAGATCAAGCTAGATTGATGAGATCAATATAGAGACAAAAGTATCAATACAAGCATGCCGGAAGATAACATTGGAGGAAAAGGCATAGGAGAAGAGACTCGGGGAGTCAAGGCTATAAACAAGCTGTAGAGCTATTGACTATGATCTATTTATTCTGTTCATATTTCATTTTATGGCTAATTGCATTCCTTTGTGGGTCAACAATTTGCAGTTTCCCTCCAAAACTCATTAAGACATCTGTTGTTGTGGTATTCAGTCGTAAGACTGGTTTGATGCAACCCTCCATGCTAACCTATCTTGTGCAAGCCTTTTCATTTCCTTATAACTAGCACACCCCACATCCTAATCTGCTTAGCATATTCTAGCCTTGTCCTCCCTCTTCTGTTCTTACCCCACACACTTCCCTCCAATGCTAATTTTACAGGACCCTCGTGTCTTAAAATGTGGCCTATTAATCTATCCCTTCTCATATTCAACATCCGCCATATTGTTCGCTTTTCCCCTATTCTGTTAAGAACTTCTTCATTTGTGATTCTTTCCACCCATCTGATTTTCAGCATTCGTCTATAGCACTACATTTCAAAGGCTTCTTATTATTTCCATTCAACATGCAAGATCAAACCTTTTATTTTATTAAAATATGCTCTGGTAATGTTCAATAAAATACCCTATTATGTATATCATTTCTATTGTTAATTAATTTTTTAGGAATGACCTTATGCCAGATGATCCATCCATTCGATGGCGAGTGGACATTGTTGCAGAAGTAATATTATATCACATCAAGTCTCTGTCCATTGATACTGTAAGTATGTTAAATATATAGTATACTTTACACAGATCATTGATCAAAAGTCTAATTAGATAATTGATTAATAAAATGACTGAAATAATAATTGAGTATACTCATAGTCTCAATAATTGGAATTATCTGACAGTATGTTGTTTTGTCCAGATTTGTAGATGGATAAACCTATATACACATGCTAACAATTTTGTGTCATGGACTTTGTCCAAAGACAGTTCTGAACATAAACATTGTAGAGATCTTAAATAAATATTAATATTGATATCTGACAATAGCCTTGATATTTTATTTGGAATTATAAGTGAAGCCTAGAACAGATGTATAGTTTCTTAATCTTACCAGGTCGGATCAGGGTGGACACCCTTGTAAATAAATAAATGTCATTATTCAGAGTTTGGTAGCATACCTGGGCCATTACTAGAATATCTTTAATTACATGATAAAATAAATAGCTTTTAACAATGACATTTCTGGTATAAGTTAATTCAAGAAAGTTCACTCTAGTTATGTTCAATTCTATTTTAAGTTTAAAAAATCTCCGATCCTGTACCAAAAGCTCCAATAGCTAAGATATTTCAAAATAATTGCATTAATGGTACAATATCTGAGGAGAGAGAAACAGCAATTTGTTGCAAATGACTTAGCTCTGTGCACTGAAAATACTGTACAGAATGATCTGATATTCTGTTGGTCAAAATTAACCACCCATGTTCATAGGAAGTGTCAGAAAAGTGTACTGCAATATAATCAAGAAAAATATTTGAGATTTTACACACAAACCATACATTTGTTTCTAAAAACAGTTCCACAGAGAGGTAATTAGCTTGGAACCAACATTATGCAGTGAAGTATTTGGTTTTGTAAGTTATTGAACAGTTTTTCATTATTTACTTTTTCAAAATTTAATATCAGTTCAGTGCAACTTATTATTTTTGTTTACATTTCTGTATCTGTTGTACATTACTAATTTTAACATTTTCCCCCTAGGTGATAACATTTGATAAAATTGGAGTTAGCAAACATCAGAACCATGTATCCATTTACTACGCTATTGCTTTACTTTTTACTGACAAACATCTTCCAATGTGTGAGTATTTTGTACATGCCAGTGCTAGATTAATTATGGAGAGTATGACGGTCACTTTTATAAATTCTGAGTACAGGAAAGAGAGGGAGATATCATAGATGGTCAACTATAGATTTTACACACTTCTGTGTAAATCATATAATTTCATCTCATTTTAGGTAGATTGGATGCTGCTTTGTGTTTTTATTTAAAATGTTTCTGTTTGTAGAAACATTAAAAATTTTGATTGTGAGAGATGGGTGATCACTTGTGAGGTGTATATACTGTAAGCATGGCACATTCACCACAATTTAGAGTAAACAACTAAACTTATTTTAATATTCCATTGCTTATTGTTTTCTTTTAATGCCTAACATGGTTACAAATGTATTGGACAGAAAATCTCTGAGTAGTTTACCTGCTCCTTCATAAATCAGGCTAGTTGTATCATTCACATGAAGTAATATTACTCAATTCCACTTGATACTGTAATTGATTTTTTTTTTCATTTCAGATTGCAAGGTCTATGCACTCGAATCCATTAATATATTACGCAAGTACTCTTGGATATTGGATGTCCCTCTGAGTTTCCTCTTATCTACATACTGTTACATATTACCAATTAATGAGCACAAAACTCTCAGGGTAAGAATTTATTATTAATAAGGCTATTTTGAGGATGAAGAAAGGAAAACTTAATTTTGAGCTTCTTTGTTCTACTTTTATCTTTTAGATGGCTATGGCTGCTCACGAGTCACAATATGTATGGTTCCGCAAGCTTTACATGATGTTTTCTCGTTACACAGTTATTAATACCCTCAGGGAAATTGAATTAGTGGATCTGGAACTAGATTTACAGTTAGACGACTGAGGTGAGTGAAATAAATAGTTGAATCTCGTGTATTGATAAACTACACACTTAAAAACAGCGAGATTATTTCTTCAATTTAGCTGTCGAATAAATAAATTTTCATTGTTTGCAGAATTTGGTTTCATGGCTGCCATATGTTTCAGTATTAGGAGCAGAAGAAAAGGACAATTCAGTCCAACGTGCTTCACATGTTACAGGGTAATTCACTGTGGATTTTTACTGTATCTTCTATTGAATACAAATTAAGTTTTGTAATACATGTGAGACATGTGAATCCATTAACTGCTGGCTGTTCTTACACGGCAATTTATACATCTTGTATACCATTTATGAGCCATGGTAAATACACACATCTTTTGTAAAAGTGTATGAAAAGAATTTACATTTTACATTGAAGTTACAATGTGCATGAACATTTTTAAATATTTCTTGCAACAAACAGAATGTAGTCATTGCCAAATAAAGTACAAGATTTTATTCTATATTTAATGTTCTAACACCTTCAGATTCCAACCTACATTTATACCTTGCACAATGATAAAACAATGCAATTTATCAGTCAGAATGTCATTTGAGTGCAGTATGCTACTTAATGATTATCAGTGGTCAGTTTCTACATTTCATCAATTTTAATTAATAATGTGGAGTGAGAATAGTATGAAAATTACTATACCTTTCATTTATGAACTTGAAAACAATTTTCTTTCCTCAAGAGATATAGACCACTCTCTTGACACTTATACAATCATTCGCCAACCTTGATCTGCATGTGCCATTTATACTGACAAAGAAAGATTGAAATTGATTCATTCACACAAAGTTTTCTGAGAGAAGAGACTATTTTCAAACCCTCTCTCATGGAATCATGTGATTAATTTGAAACTTCATTCACTTGATTGACATTTCCTTGATTTTTAAATTTATGGACAATATACACAATGAATGGTAAAAAGACTTATAACTTAGTTTGGGACCTCATTGCTCGTGTGACCAAACTTTCTTCAGTTTAAATAACTGGTTTCTTTAAAGCACTAGAAGCGGTCCAAAACTTGTATAATGAACTGATATTAAATTTAATAATTCTTTCAACTTATAAACCTTTTTACCATTTATTATTTCAAAACAGTCAGATGATATGTATACTGAAATGAAATATACATATTATAGAATCCATGAAGAAAAAAATCATAAATTTTGTCAATGACTTTACTAATTACTGTCAAATGAGAAGAAAAACCAGTGAAACTATTGAAGACAGAATCAGAAACATCAAATATTTAAAGGTTCAAAATTGATTTACTAAAGCTTTAATTGATAAATATAATAAATTATAATTAAAATTTGATTTTCACTCTTGCACTGCGGAATTCTGTCCTCTTTAAAATAAATAAGAGCACACTCAATCTCTTGAAACTATATTAACATAAATAATTATATATACTCATTTATGATTTAAGTTGGAAGTAAATATCACATTTTTATTAGTAGTCACATCCTTCTGTACAATATGCTACTTTTCACAACCTTGACTTCACAAATGGATTGTGATATAATGAATTAAAGTGAAGTAATTATCATTCCATAATACTTCAGCATTCTTATCATTTAGGTTACATATTGCAACAGCGTGAATTTGTTTTTCATGTTAAGTGCTCGTATTGCCTGAAAGTTTCTTTGTAGCCTATATACTGACTAGCTTTTGGCACAGTATGCATTCTTTTGTGCCTGTTCAAAGATCCAGACCGACTGAAACACACATTACATTCTGAACACTGGTATGGTTTCTGTCCAGTATGAATTCTCATGTGAGCAGTTAAATGTGCAGACTGTCTAAAAGACACGTCACAATTTGGACACTGATAAGGTTTCTGCCCAGTATGAATCCTCATGTGCCTGGTTAGGTCTCCAGATTGACTGAATGGTATTTCACAAACCGGACACTGATATGGTTTCTGTCCTGTGTGGTTTCTCATATGAGCAGTTAAATTTTCAGACCGGCTGAAACATACTTCACATTCTGCACACTGATAAGGTTTCTGTCCAGTGTGAATTCTCTTATGTCTGGTTAAGTCTCCTGATTGACTAAAAGATATTTGACATGTTGAGCACTGATATGGCTTTTGTCCAGTATGAATTCTCATGTGTCTCGTTAAATATGCTGACTCACTAAAAAATGCCTCACACTCTGGACATTGGTATGGTTTCTGACCAGTATGAATTTTCATGTGCCTGGTTAAATGTCCAGACTGGCTAAAAGATGCTTCACATTCTGTACACTGATAAGGTTTCTGTCCAGTATGAGTTCTCATGTGCCTATTTAATGATCCAGATCGACTAAAATATACATTGCACTCTGTACACTGGTAAGGTTTTTGTCCAGTGTGTATTCTCATGTGTGTGATCAAGTTTCCAGCTCGGTTGAAAGATACTTCACATTCTAAACAATGATATAATTTCCAATCAGCCTGACCTTTTTTGGAACTCGATGTATTTTTAGTTTGATTGTACAAACATAGATAATCAGCTAATCTAAATGGTTGTTCTTCAAACATATTTGATATACAGAAACCTTAAGAAAGACTCCAGAAGTATGTTTTTCTGTTTACGGAATTCATATGTATTAAACATCGATTGCATGTAGAATGAATTCTCTTTCAAATTTTGGGACCTGTATGGAGAAGAACAATTAAATTATTCTATTCTGAATTATCAGTTCAAAAAATAGTTGAATTTAAAATAACATATAATGCTGATTTGTTTTATTTGTGGTATTGAACCAAGATTTTATTTCAAATTCTGTTTGGATCCATTTGTATAAAAAATATTAATTATTGTTGGAGGAAGCAGGACAGTTCATTTAAACCATGCAGTTATGAATATTGATTAATGAAAGTAAGGAATTCTAGAGGAAAATAAAGAGAAACACTAAGAAATATAATGAGAATATAAATCAATATAAAACTTGCTGTACTAAAAAATCACATTAAATTTGAAAATTTTCTTCTGAGATTAATTTTTATATTTTAACACTAAGACATTATTAAAATAAAATAATGAGAAACTATGTATATTTTTAACAAATTATGACTTCTAAATGTTTTAAACATTATTTATTCATAAAATAGTTTTTAATTTCACCAAGTTATTTGACTGTCAAAATGGCTATAAAGAAATAAAATAATTAAATTTTCACTGTAGGGAAAGTAACAAGAAATAAACCTATTCCATTGTTATAAATTATTTATGGTAATAAGTATAAAACAAGTTCTTTATTTCCCCCTTGTGGGTCACATTATAAGCATGTCAGTTTATAAATTTTTCTATGTATATTATACATAATGCACATAAATAATTAGAATGTGTATTGGAAGGTTCTGTAACTAATTGAGTATAATATTTCATGAGATGACAAGTAAATGTCTATATTATTACAAAATATACACACATTTACAAGGTAATTAAATGTTAAGTATAATCCTAAGCACAAAGCACACATACAATTTATAATTCAGTGTACTGGATAAACTGTTTTCAATGTTACAAATACAGAATGTATGAGAAAACCTTTTACCTTGTGTGTGCCAACAACTAGGTGAAACCCCCAAAATTTTATCACCATGGGGTTGGTGATTTCTGTCTGTACAAGATTCATCTAAAACAAGAATAAAATTAAAGATCATTGGTGTTCCAGGTAAAAAAATTTAAAAAGGCTACTTGGGTTTCCACACACGTTATTTCCGTAAACAGCTATGTTTCAGCAGCCAGCAGTACCATATTTTTCTGCTCCTAGCCTACAAAAAGATGGTGGTGCTGGTCATCAAAGCATCACTGTTTATGGAGATAGTCTTGATAGAAACTCATTACTAAAAAATTGAAATGTCTACCACCATTTATCATATGTAAATACACATAAACAAAGTAGTTGTAGATCCTAAGACTAGATGGAAGTTGTAATAGCAACAAATTAGAAGAGAGGTAATGATGAAGGTATATAAAATAAATTAAGTATATTATGTATTGCACATTTTAATTAATAACGAGCCAAGTGAAATATTGTACCTAAATACTACTAGAAACATACAGGCATAATGCAAACGTTCTAAAAGTTAAGATGACAGATAGAAACATCATTTTCATGCTGCCCAGTCAGTTACAAACACAGCTTCTTGTATGTTATCAGAAGTTTGACATAATGTGAATAATTTGACCTGTATATTGTGAGGTAAAATAAATACATTGGCTAAAGAGGAAAGTTATCCCCCAAACTTAATTCATCAGAATTAAGCCCCTCCTGACTTTTTAATTAATTTATGGCCTTTATCATTGACACTTTTGTAATATAGTGAACGTTTTCCCCTCCTTTTATATAGATTTTTAAAACCCATTAATTAAAATTTTGGAATTAAGTAACAGTTTTTCCTTCCTTTCACAGCACCAATCAGAGGATGGGGGAAAAATCTCCACCAGTTCTATCACTAATTATTTGTGTAACAAATACTGTCATGAAATGTAAATATGTTATAAATACAATAGCTGTTTAGCACAGCCCATGAACTTTACGCAACTAATGTTTTCATAAAATAAATATAGTTTTTGTGTAAAAGTACTAATGCATCATTTTAAAGCACTGTTATGCTATGAATGACTAGACAAGATTTGTTGGCAATTTCTTTCGACACAATCATCTGGTATGGAGGAAGAATTCAATGGGCACAACAGCGAAGTCCAAACGCTCATTGCTATTAAATTAAATTTACAGACAACAACATTTATATACTAATAGGATAGGATAGGTATGAGCGGCGTCAACACTAGATATAAGTAAAATAATGACCAATTTGCTTGACAACAAAAACAAGAAATATACATTCATAAATTTCATTAAAACTGTAGACACATATTATTGCTTTGCACATTCAAACATACTTTTAAAAATTATGGGTGCCTCACAATACTATATTTTCCTGAAGTTTCCTGTCATATGACAACTGACAGTGAGGTTCTTTAACTCTGCTGAAGAACAACATGCTATGAGAAATTCATCTATCAAAAATACTAAAGATATGCAAATTTTGTTTTGTTTGCCAATTGCCTAACTACGATCGACAAACGTGAAAGGTTACCTTTATTCCGCGTTTTTATTTTTATGTGGAATTTAAAACAAAGCAAAATTATTTACATCATACATGATTAGATTTTTTTGTATACCAAAGAACAATGCGTAGTATAAGTGACATTTTGTTTACTTACTTCTAAATCATCCCTTAATTGCCGCTTGGTTTAATCGATTATTTATAGTAGTTTCACACATTTTTAAGATAACCCATTCAGTCAGTAAGTAATCTCACTGCGTATTTTGCTCGGCCTGACACACAAAAGCTGACAGATGAAACGACCCTTCAGCTTATCTATTCAAAAAATTAATACAAATAACTTGACTTGAATTGTGCTGTCTTCTTCGTCAAATAATGAAAGCCTTTATGGTCCACATCGGTATTCCTCAATTGCGTCAAACGAATTTACCGGTATTCTCTACAACTGCTAGACTTAAGAATACATTACGAAACTTTATAACGATTAGATACTTAAACATGTGATAAAATATATCGAATAAATCACTTAACTATTTATCAACGAAGACTTACCATATTTCGTGGCCACTTCATCACATAAAGTTTTCTTCAGCCTTACTGTCAGTACAATTTACAATTCTACATAACACTTTCATATTAACATTACGCTTCAATTAATTGGAAGGCGGAATAATTTTGTAAGCTGTAAAATTCTGTGCTCACTGTAACACATTTTTTTCATGCTACAACGTGGGAAACTAAGCACACTTGAAAATTGTTTTTCTTTTAAATTCGTGATATTCCATAGGAAGGGTCGATAAGTCGTACTATTTTTTAATATGATCTATTTTTATATTAATAAAACTCATTATGACTAATTTGACAGTATAATTCAAGGATTTCACAGAAGTCTTAACTAATAATTCGTAAATAGCTATATGTAAATATTTCTTATTTTGAATACGCCAAATACCTGATATAAACGTCAATAGCATCACATAATCTGAAAAAATATCAGGACTAACGCCTCTACTGTTGACTGCAATTAATATATATTTTTACTAGAATCTTGAAACTTTAATAGCTCACGTGTTTGGTACATGAAATCTAGGATCATTTCGATTATTTATTATTTTATGGATACAAATAACAAAGCAATCAGGAATTCAAAAATATCTTTAGCAAGACTAAACAGTTCACTATTTAAAGGACCAAGATGATGCGTGGAGACTCAAGACGTTCAAACCTTCAGACTTAAGCAATAGGTTCAAATAGTCTTACTCAGTCAGACATTATTTAATTCTCTTATTCTGTATGTATTGCAAAGCTATGTTACTGTTTACCTAGCACGGTAATAGACGAAGTTAAAAAGTAATTGCTATTGAGGGAATTACCAACATGTTACGATTCAGTCAATAATTTACTAAGTGCTGTATTGTCAAAGGAGATTGTAAAATTATTTCAATAAAAAACTGTTTGATTTTTAGTTTTGGTCATCGGGTTTCCATATAAGGCATAGAGGTATATAAACATTATAAGTCTTAGCAATAAAGTTTTTATATCGTTGCCTTCTTTTGTATTTGGGTGTAAGTTGACTTTTTGGACATTGGAATTAAATAGTAAGTTCGGATTGGTAATTTTCATATCAGATAGTGTCATACCAAATTGACGTGAATACTTTTGTTTCCTGCAGATTTTAAAGAAGTTCTGTACATTTGTGGCATTAAAGTAGTATGATAATAGTTAGGTTAGGTTCGTCAATTTCTCCGCCTCGATTATGTTTGATTAAGTAGAAAAGTTACTCGGTTTTTTCTACAGCAAATACACCGGGAAAGCCTACGGTCATTGATCATGAATGATTAAGCCGTTTGTGAGCATGAAATACTTGTGAACGTGTAATTGGCGAGAACATTTAGAGTTAAATTTAATTGTGAGGTATATCGATCGATTTTTAATTCTATAATCTATAATTTATTGCTCTCCAGATCTTTTTCTTTTTTATGGGAAGTAGTCAAAATAAGAGTAGATATTGAATTATATATATACTGGGTAATATATATATATATATATATATATATATATATTACCCAGTGATTCACCTAAAAGAGGTGCAGGGAAAACAGTTGAAAACTTGCATCAGGTAGGTCAGGTTATTGGGTGCTATTCTTACGCCCTCCCGAATGACGGGAGAGGAGTTTGATCCAATGCGATCAACGGACAACTCTTACCGCATGTCCAAGGTACATACACCTCCCAAAAGCGAGAACGAGGTTTAATAAATAACCATGATACATTAGATTTACTTCATAACACGACATCATGTCTTAGTCGTCTGTCCATGGCGTTTTAATATTTTACCGAAATCTGAAGAATTTATGAAGTCAAGGGAGCAGCGGAAGTTTCTCGTTATGACGATTGTACTTTTAACGAATATTAAACATAGTCGAATTAATTTAATAAAGTGCGTTAGACCGAAGTGGCAATAATAGTATATAATAAAACTAACTGTTAAAAACAGACGCTAATTGATATACTATTTATATTGGGTACACGACCGATGAATTAAATTACTTGAAGTCTTTTATTGACCGTTAATTTATTTGATTTAGTACGGAAGATTGTAAGCAGGTAAGTTTGGTGCATTAGAAAATTAACAGTGACGTAAGGAAGACGGGCAATGTTTAGAAATTTTGATAAAATTCCATAATTATTATTACTGATTTCCAGCAACATATCCCAATAAAATTGTATATCTCAAATTCACTGCGAAAGTAAAATTTCTGTAAGTTTGTTGCTTTAGAATTTTAAATTTGTGAAAAGTAGCATGACTAAATATTGAGTAATGTTTACTTTATTTCCTCCTGCTCTAATAGAAACTTTAACGAAATTACAGTCTTCTAATTATGACAAAACAACTTTCTCTCTCTCGTAAATAATTGCAAGCTCAAATACCGTAGTCATAATACTAATAACGATTACTGTGGCACTAGGAAACTGATGGCTTCGACGGACTAACTGTTTGCACATCACAGACGAATTCTGCTGGGCTGCTTGTCGGCTTCCTTTGAAGTCGTGGTCGGTCCTTGACTATCAACTCCTTCCTGCACGATCGCTACTTTACTGGCCTCACACATTACTGTATCACCTCAGATACATCATTCCTCCACTGAACAAGAACTCTCTCTCACTACATAACTGCATCCCTTGACATTCTGTAGATATTCTCGGTAATAAAATGTTCCACTCTCCATATCTACAACTCTCAACGATTCTGGATAATGAGAAACCAATCATTGTCCCCCACAAATCCCAATACGGGACACCAACTCTCATTTCAGGGTCATGGGAATGAATGTCTCTGTGGATTCCTATATCATGTGAAATTTTTCTCGTACGTGATAAAATATATAAAGAGCTGAGCATTGTTTTTGGAAAATATTTAACGAGTATTGGCCCTGCCTCGGCCAGGAAACGTTGCTAATGCTTGCTTTCTTCAAGTCTGCTACCTGGGTTCTGCACTATGACCCGTCCCAGACACGAGAATTCTTGTTCCACAGAATTATTCACCTCTGTACACTACAGCATCTACGCGGTCATAGCTTTCACGAAAAAACTCGTCTTTTCCGCAGACCGTAAACAGTCATGAGCAACAGCACGGGGGTCGCCATCCAGAGCACCGCCGGTGCTGTACCGGTGAGGAACCAGAAAGGAGATTTGTCCATGCAGAAGGTGAAGGTGCACCGCTATGTGTCCGGTAAACGTCCCGAGTACGCACCTTCGACGTCCAGCGACGAGATGTCGGAAAGCGAGGATCTGGTAAAGAAGCGTCCTCCGCAGGTGGAAACGACGGAGGAGGTTGGTGACGCCCGCTTACGCCGTCTCAAGCTCGGACCGTCCGACGCAGTGACGAGACTACCGACGCACAGCCCAGCGCTTGTTGATACCAGCGACCACGACGACGCCGTGATGGAATCGGAGGAGGAGCTGAGCGACGGCGAGCTCGAGCGTCGACGCCAGGCGCTCAGGGAGAGGATCCTCAGCAGCCGCGAAGCCGTGGACCAGGATATGCCGCAGCAAGACGAGGACAGTGACTCACCCGAAGACAGCGACACCGGGTGCTCCGAGGAGACGGACAGCTCTGACGTCGAGGAGGAGACTCGGACCAGACTGAAGCCCGTGTTCGTAAGCCGGAAGGATCGTGTAACGGTGCTGGAGAGGGAAAAGGAGGCTCTGAGGAAGAAGGAGAGGGAGGTCGACGCGAGGAAGGCTGCGGAGGAACGGCGTCTGCAGACGCTGCGCATGGTCCAGGACGACGTCGCCTCCCGCAGACAAGTCACTGACGCGGGAACGGAGACGATACCGGCGGCGGCTGCTCTGCACGCGGTGGATACGGACGATGACAATGACGACGAGGAGGAGTACGAGGCGTGGAAGTTGCGAGAGCTGCGGCGCGTGAAACGCGATCGCGAGGAACGCGAACAAGTGCAGCGTGAGCGCCTCGACGTGGAGCGTCTGCGAGCTCTGACACCCGAAGAGCGTCGTCACGAGCTACGACTCAACCCACGGGTAGTCAGCAACAAGGCGGCCAAGGGCAAGTACAAGTTCTTACAGAAATACTTCCACCGCGGCGCCTTTTTCATGGATCGTGAGCAGGATCTGTATAAGCGGGACTTTTCTGCGGCCACTCTGGAGGACCACTTTGACAAGACCGTGCTGCCCAAGGTGATGCAGGTGAAGAACTTCGGCCGCAGTGGCCGCACGAAGTACACGCATTTAGTTGACCAAGACACCACGCAGTTCGACTCTCCCTGGGTTTCAGATTTCAAGGTATCATCCGTACCTTTGGGCAAACAACTCTTTTGCCGACCTTCGCAGAGCAGACGCAAGGCAGTCGCACAGCCTGGTCGCTGACCTTAATCAAGCTCTGCGGTTTCGTAGCATCATTGAGCTATCTGAATCGTCCCATGCTTAATCAGAACAGCAATTTTGTTCTGCCGGGTAAACCGCAAGGACTCCGATACCTATGAACTGTAAAGAATACTCTACGATGCAGTATTTCTTGGCGAGATTATTCGTAAAAAGAAACGAGCCGTTTGTGATTGACACACTACGGCCAGTGTTTAAAATAGTCGAAAGGCGACACTAATAGAATTTTTACACAGCCTAAAAAGAAATTGTCCATCTTAACACAAGCAAACTGAAACATGCACCGGAAAATGACAAAATCACAGTAGTAATAGCCTTATAATTTATGTGAAAAACATTAGTAATGTCAGCGATTCTGTGCCATTTTCAGTTAAAAAAACTTGGAACAATCTGCTAACAAAAACACCACTTGTAGGAGCCTCGAGACCTAGACGGTCGCTAGCACAAAGCGCAGATGTTTTAGAAGGTAATGGCGAGTGCCAAAATCTTATGTTCCAGTACTGAACTAACTCTCCAACACTCAGATAACTTAATATTCTATTTAGTTGGAAGTGCAATATATTTCTAGTTTGAACTGCTAGTTCTGTAATGTAGTGAGCAAGTCAGTAAGTTTCTCATACAGTGAGTATCATTCAAGTCAACAATATGCACGACCATTATTTCAAGACTGTCGCGCAAGGAATTCTAAACAACTTGTGCTCGATTGTAGCTTAACACTTCTTAAATAAAATTTGATGGTTACTTTTTTTAATCCAAGTTGTCCATAATTATCTAAAAATTTGCATAAAGCCATATAAAAATTATGTAAAAACATTTATATAAAAATGTAATTCCAAGTTTTGGAATGTTATTCACACATCTTTACATATAATTTTGGAGTAGTTAGCAAAACTAAAATGCCGAAACTTTTCTGAGATTTATGATCGATAAATATATTTTGAGTCTGTTACATTTATTTGATAGGAGAAAGAAATGGTGGTTTGATTTCAGGTAAAGGTAAAATAATTTATCAATATCCCCAAAACTTTTAAATATTTTTAACAGTATCAATACAAGTCTATACATACATTTTGTTGTATAAAAATAACTTTCCACTTTGAATAAAAAGCTATGATACAGTTCAAGGTTACAAACTGATAGTTATTCCCGTTAGGTTTTGTTTTTCACAAATGAAACTCTGTAGCAACAGATATTTGTTACTGTAGATTCTACTCTTATTGACAACAACTTTCCATTCCGATGAGTATTGAAGAGTAACACAAGAAAAACAATGCAATTAACAGAACAGGAAGAATCTGTACATGTACCAGATGTTTAAAAATTTTTTGTATAAAATTGACTGCTTACAGTAAGTGTGCACATTCGTTGTTCAAGAAATTGAGAATAAGAAATAAAAGTATGTATTTTGTTATGTTTTGATGAAAAGTTTTGCCATGAGAAATGTTTTTAAATAGAAAAGAATTAAATAACTTACTATCAGAGTTAACTAATTTTTACAGAATCCAGTTTTTATTACAATAAAGAAACTGAAATTACTAATGGTACTACTGTTTGAATTGTGGGTCCATTCAGTGAGAATACAAATAAATTATATAAAATTAAAAGCCAAAAGCATATATTAATGAAATACAAATTTTGTATTTAAGTGTTATAAAAACAATTGACAGTATAAAAATGCATGTGTTAACCATTTATTAGTTATAAAATCAACATCACGTATGTTAATACTGAAATATATTAAATTTATATTCTAAAAAACGTGTGAAAGCTCAGTATGAAAACTGTTCTATGTCTACTTCGCAACAATTATTCTCACACAGACGCCTATCTTTTAATCGTCAATGCATTGGCTCATCCTGCAGTCCTGAACGACTATGTAAATATTATTTTCCTTCACAATACAGTTAAAACTCATTTAAATGTTAAATTAGTATAATTTCAAATTCAGAAACACTTTCAATAAAGTAACAATGTAATTGAAAGATAAATAAAAAATCAGAACCATAACCAACTAAATTGAAAAAATATATGAAATATATATATAAAAACAATACAATATAACCAATTATTCAATTAATACTGAATATGCAGAATGTTAGTAGTTGAGTAATGCTCTGCTTTGGAAATTGAAGTTCATTTTCTTTGAGGCTGTAATTCAATTATTAACATACAAAAACTAACAAGATATATAAATGAACAATTTTAGCCAGTGTTATGATGAAGCAGTGACTTAATCTCAGTGAATGAAGTGTTACACCACATCAAAATATTTCCTACCAGGAAACAAGCTACAACCTGAAATATATCTCCATAATCTAACACATTTGTGGATTTTTAACTTAACAATTATAATAAAGATATATATTATTACACAGTTATTTATCATCACAGTTTATCTGTTAACCATTTTCTTCCTTTACAACTGAAAATAGTTGGCTTAAAAATACACAATGGTAAATTCATAAAAGAAAATTCTACATGCTTATGACTGAAGTGCAATTTAAGAGCACTGTTCAATCTACTGTTAACATGAGCGCCCACATTTAATTCCTTAACATTTTGCTCTCAATGCATAGTTATAAATAGTTTCTCATATTTCAATAAAATAAACAAACCATTATGATCTTTTTTCCTGAAATATTATGAACACACAAATTTAAAAACTTCTCTGAATTTTCTAATTATGTGCACAATTAAGAATTCTGTATCAGATAATTTACAAAATTATAAAAGGACTAAACTATTGTGCATTACTCAGAATTATTTTTTTGATATAAGAAATGTATTATGAACGAGAATGTTTGATATGGGAACAACTAGTTATGCCAAAGTTAGTCAAAAAAAATGAATAATTGCACACCAGGGGTAAGTTACACTAAGAATGAGAAAAGACAAGATGAGTCAAGAATTAGTGATGGATACAGCAGTAGGGAGGGCACAGTGGGACAAAAGATTCTTGGACAAAGATAATTCAGAACTGGAACAAAAGAGATGAGTCTACATGAAAATTACTACTTAATTTAAGAATATAAGAAATGCTTTCAATTGAAGCCCAGCCACGAAGAAAACTGAATTAGGAGATAATGAATATTTAATTAAATAGGTGAGGATCACGGAGAGATATGGACCAAGTAGACATACAATGGGTCAAGTGGATAAAATTGGTTGATATAGCTGATAAATGTTACATACCTAAATAATTGATATTGATTAAATATATAGTGTGTGTTGTTTATCTGAATGTGGAAATTGAGCACAACAATACACAAATACTCAAGCTTTAGGAGTTGTCCTCCATTTTCACTCAATTAGTCTGTAACTGGAAAGTAATGAAGCAGATTGTTCTCCACTTATCTTAATGAGAAGCTTAAAAGTGACCATTTTATTTTAATGTAGGACCACATGACATGAAATTGTAAAAATAATTGATATGGACAGAAGGAGATAGAAAATTAGTAGGTTACCTGATATTGAGGACCAGTGGTGCCATTTTGAATTCAACACGGTGTTGTCAACCAGCACGAAGTAAAGCTTTCTAGAAGGCTAGATCCTCCTAAAATTTGAACCATTTCTTGTCCGAAATGGCAACACCAGACACCAATTTAATTTTCTCTCTTTATTGTCAATATAAATTATTTTTAAAATGTCATATTTCTTTGTTTATATATATTACATCTGTGACTTTCTAATGGAAAGAGTTTCTTCAATTTACACTTACATCTCCATTTGGTAACGGTCACCTTTGTATATTATTTTGAGAAACTACTTTCAAATTAATAGAAATCTAATTACTCTTTCTTTTGAAACTTCGAACACTTTATGTATTTTTAGGCATATTAGTAAGTCACAACTATTTTTATAGTTAATATTGACTTAATTATGACCTAGTAACCCAACAATCTTAATAAATGCTCCACAGAAATTACCAGATAAAGTTTCAATACTTTCTGCATTTAACAGAAAATTAAAATTCACTAATTTCCACCCTCAGATCAGGTCGACTATATCAAGAAGGCACTTAGAGAACCATTTTAACCTTATTAGATAGTGAAAAATAATAATTGCACATGGAATCTAATTACAGCCTTTGAGGAACTGATTGCAAGTGAAGAATATAAAAAATGAAATTAACATTTATTATAATATATAAAAACCATTAACAATTTCAACAAATAGACTAAGAGATCTAGTTTTATAATTCATCATATGAACTAAAAAGAAGAAGAGATCCCAAGTTATTTACAATAACATCTGATGACGTATAGTAAACAACTTACATTTCATTGACATTTTTAGTTCTTATATTATATTCATATCATTAACCTAAGATATATTAAAAAACCTCTCACATATTAAATGTGCACAATATTTAAAATACTTTCTCATTTCAATTTCTATTACTCTGATATGCACATTGGCCACCTTTATCCACATAACCAATTGAAAGATAAAATAACATTAAAAAAGTTTTATTAAACTTTTAAGCTAAGTATAGTTATAAATGCATATTAAAATAACTTATAAGGCTTCTACCTCATACATATGGTGGTAGAATGTTCAGGAGATCTGTCATTTGAACAAGACAACTATTTGTGATAAAATGCTGATTTTCAGAACATAGAAATATCATATTGAAAATTCAGCACTTCCGTGAAAATACACGATTAAAAAAGGAATTCACATTTTGATAAACTAGCTTGAAATTATCCATGTTCCACTAAGCAACATTCCATAAAAAGATAAGTCTTCTGCTACAATTGTGATGTACTACAATACCTATATTATAAATGCCATTTTATAGTAGAATATGTTTTGACACTACAGTAATTATCACAGTTTTGTTAAAAAAAGTCCTGAAGATGTCCTTATTCTATCAATATCTTAAGCTTCCAAAGGTAATAAGAATAAAATAGTAACTTTCAGGTAAACATATGACAATTAAGAGATTTCACATAATGTAATCCTAATAATAAATTTACCTTCAATTCTGATAATGAAAGAACACCAAAGAGAATAAGTTATTTTTCATCTCTCAAGAATAACAAGTCTGACTGTATCAAAGAAAGGTTCTGATTAACTTGGGAAGCTAGTATTTATAACATTACCTATTTCTGGGCTAATAGTGAACTTAACCCAAACACAGTTTCAACTGAAATTGTTTCACACAATATTTTCTCAATATATAAAATTTATATTGCTGTTCTCTGTCAGATATAAAGTTGCAAGTCTTAAGTGCCAATAGAATTTATTTTTAAAAATTACAAATCATTTGTTGCATGGAGTTGACATTCCTCCTCTGAACCTGGATTCCCATTTTTTTTTCTTTTCATCACTTGAATCGCCAGTGTCGAACCCCGAATCATCCTGATCCGTGGGCGATCCAGCTTTGGTGGCACGTTCTAGAAAATTAACAACTCCTATAATCACGAATAAATCTAATGAATCTATTATTTTGTTAAATGCAAATATCAATTCAAAACCTTTTAATGTAATAATTTTCCTTACATTTGATTAAACAATTGCAAAATGATAACTTCTACATATTATATATATTAAAATAATGTTAAAAATTCCTTGGAAATTTTTCTTACCACTATTATAATCTAATGGCCTCATAAATTTGTGGTCCAGTCCATTGGTAACACTGTCCTTCAAGAATTCATCAGACTGCTTGGAATTGTGCTCCTCTATTGTCCTCAGAACACATTTCATAAGATTATCAAAGAAGTTGGGAAAACCATCGTAACCTGGTGGATGAAATAAAGAATAAGATAAACAATATGAAATTGTGATCAAAATTGAATGGAATGCTCAACACACACAACTATACGGCTGCATAATATTGCTTAATATGAAAACAATATTTTCAAGGAATTTCTATTGTTTTAAATGACCGATTTTAGTTTTTAACATCAAGTAAAATAATGAATAACCCTGTGTTTTTAATCCGTCACAATATTTTTAAATTTGTACTACACATACTGTTACAAACCTTTAATTGAGCAATGGTTATTATACATTTGTTGTTACAAATGAAACAAAATTAAAATATTTGAACAAAATACATTGGAAAAAATATGTATCAAAAACTTTATTGTAAGATTAATTATTTAAAAATGTCAAATGAACAAATATCCAGATAAGATATGGAGACATACCTGGATATGCGTTTATATCTATTATAGCATATCTTCCTGTCCAGTTTTCAATGACAACATCCACACCAAGGAGGGACATCCCCAGTTCATTCCTAAGCACAGACACAATGTCACGGAACTTCTCTGGGTTCGGAGGGAATGAGGTGATGCTTTCTGCAGGGTCCAGGATACTTAAGCTTGAGGTAGAGTCAGCTTTTGACACATCATGGCTATCATAAAATATAGTGTCCTGAGCTGAAAATTGAATAAATTGGAATATATATGAAACTACATTTATTCTTAGCAAAATAAGAAATGCATTTTGTGTCTAGTCAATATAAATAATCCAGACATTTTTCATTGTCCATTACAACAAAAGGTACTGCAAATATATTCTTCGTATAGGTATGGAAAGGCAAGTAGTGGGACTTTAAAGCTTTTTATTTGACACATTTTCATAAAACAGGCCCCCCTTGGGTTACCAGACTAGAATCAGGAAACACAATGCCACTCAAGGAAGTTATTTCATTATAAAACAAATTATTCTATTTATCAACCATGTCAACTTTTTGCCATAAAGTTATACATATTGTAATACTCTCCCTCAGATACATTTACCTTGAATGCTGGCCCAGGTGCCACTGCACACGCAGAATTAATATAATACGAATAAAAGAAATGACAACTGCGTGAACCCGAGCGAAACCACAAGCATCAAGCCAAAAGACAAGAATTTTTGAGCTAAGCGTGAGACTCTCAGGAGGTATTGGCTGTAATTAATTAATTATGGGAGAGGAAGATTTATTTAATAATGAAACAGGAGATTAAAAATTCAAAAAAGTGAATTTACAAGATAAATTCCAGCCAAAACTCACTCACAAGGCTCTTCAATTATTGAATGTTGCTTCTCATACCCACATTCCCATTCATCCTCACTATTATAATAATGAACTATAATACCTAAGCTAACTACAAAATAATTACAAAGATTTTAAAATTCATTAAATACATCGCGTTCTTTGACCGTTAAAATGTTGATGTAATGGGTAATGAAACTCTTTTTAGGTCACTCAAAGAACTGAATTGTAACCAATATATTGATGGATTTATTATACTATTAGGATGAATATGGTAGTATAACTGCCGAAAGCTACCATTTTTAAAACAAAATAGCTGTCAAAACAGTGACCGAAAAAGAGTTTTATTACCCATTACAATTTATTAAATATTAAAATGTTCAATGACACATCCGAAATATAACTGCTGGTCATTGCAGCCAAATCACATGCAGTAAAAAAGAAAGGGTTTAATCGAAGTTCTCGTTGCGACAGCTGCCGATTGTTGTCCACATTTTGGCAGACCCCTTCATTAGGTATATATACAGGGTTCTCTGGCCACAACTCATCTCCACTAAAAATGCTTCTCCTCAGCCTCTCCTAACTGCACTGTTCTCTCTCTCTCGACACTGCTTTGCCATTCAATGTACTCCCCTAAACACTACTTCACCAATCTCTCCTCACAGTTCACTTCAATCTCATTTCATTTCACTGCTTACATATTCATCTGGAAAACCTGCACTATCCTCTCCAAACACAGCACACTGCCCCCCCCCCCCCTGTCAGACTGCTTACATCTGTCTCCCTTCTTGCTACATATAGCCATTTCCTAAATCCAGCATATGTTCAAATTAAATTTCTCTGACTGCTGTTTTAGTGGCTGTGGACTGCTCCCAGGTCAATAACCCTCAATAATCCAAACATCTGACTTGTTTTTTGCCACACAAAATAAGAAAGGCTGCTGTCCTTACCCACCGACTGGCTGCAATAACCGACCATGCCCACATTTTACTGACTAAAATTCACAAAAAGTCTGAAGGATAAATCACTTATTACAATATATTAATCTGTATAACCTTCTGCAATTTTGCAAAGTACCTTAGACATATGAGATTTTCAACAATGTGATTATAAATTACAAGAATAATCATTCTGATCACACTAATTAAATGCTCCCAATGTAGAATACTTACAACTGGGGTAGAAGTTTTTCAGGGATGGTCTCTCAACAACATAGTGATCTTCTCCAAGAACAAAAATCTTGTACAGTACTGCATTGTGGTTGACAAAACTTTGAGCAACACATGGAGGTCGGCAATCTTTAATTCCTTTCTCATTGAAAATAATGGACATCTGGTAGTGGGAAAATTTTAAATTAAGAATTACCAATGTTGGACTAGTATTCAATGAACATATTTTGAGAATAAAAAAATAAATGTTAACACCCTATATCTGCAAATATTTAATTTTATAAGTGAAGTGCTTCAAAAAGCAAACAAACTTTTACATTGTATTTTATTTCTCTTTTCACAAGTTAATTCTTTTAATTTAATATTTATATACTCAAATATATACAAAAAATTTACAGATTAATGCTATAAAATAAAATATCTCACAACATAACATTCATGCTAAAACAGCAATACTGCAAAAAAATAAAATCCTAATTAGTTTTTCTATTGGGCCAAAATTGTATACTGAATGAGAATTATACTTATTATGGATCATGACTCTCACTGTTTCAAAACCAATTACGAGAACCTTCCTTGAAAATATTAATGATCAATAATAAAAATAAAATTTATGCTTACGGCACTTAGGTTTTAAAATGTATACCAGGTTAAGTAAAGTAGTAAAAGTGCATGATTCCTGGGCACAATAAACTTCTGCTCAACAACAGAAACTTGCAAGTGGGGCACTCATAAAGGTGAAAATAATGATTCCAAAAGTAGATTTAAAGCTATTACCTTCTTTTAAGTAAACAAAATAAAGCAACGACTATTAAGTAAGCTCATGCCACTGTTATAGTGTCAAGCTTAATTTAAAAACACATACAGATATTCATGACATTTAGTATATAAAGTAATTGCCATAGTTTATTTGTGCAGAAATTTCTCTTTATCATGTGTTGTAGTTTCTACATGAGTGAGTAATATTTGTTTGGACGGTTTCTATTAAATTCCCCAGGAATTTTCAATAGTATATAGCATACAAAGTTCAAGAGATAATATATGCACACTATTGTCTACAATAAATAAAGCAAAATTTAGGATACATCACTCATTGACAAACAAATATTTTCCACTAATGAAAATTATTAAATCAGCAAGGGATAAAAATAGTGGCCAGATATATTGCAGGAAACACTGGACAAAACCTTGATGCCCAATAGTTAAACAGATATGCAAAAGTAGGTTTTCGAGTTACAAAAAAAGGCTAGAAGGGAAAGTGATTTTTTAAAAAAATTTAGTGACATTTTTATTCTCGACTGTATTGATAATTCTGTAATAGAGAGAAATACAGCTCTAATAATAATTGACACAACTTAAGAGAGTTGACAATAAATTACCTTATGAGCACTGCTGGAGCCATGGGCCACAGATGGTTTGCAAACTGAAATACAATGTGAACACATTTTTTAAACTAGTCTACGTCATGGATCATTAAAGTAACATTGAAGTTTATAAGAAAAAAAAGTTCCAGAAGGCAACAAAATGTGCCGGCCACCATATTTGGACATATTTTACTAAGCACAGGTTCGCTGAAGGTAAATGTAGGGTTTACGGATATAACCAATTATTATAATATAATATCTATATACAAATCAGTTTTTAATTTCAAAACTCACTAGCAAAGTCTTATTTTCATTAAGTTTTCATCTTCGAAGTATAATATTCAGCCGAGATAAAATATCTAAAAAGTTACACATACTGTAAATTCATGAATATTGGCAATTTCACCTTTCTTTTCTTAGATGCTACCCCACTCAGTATAACATAACAAAACTACAAGAAAGTGAAATGGACAAATCGGTTCTCGTACAACATACTGTGTCAGCTTTTATTAAAATTCAAACAGTCTCTTCGCACACAAAAAGCTACTTTTTTTGCGTTTTTCAACTCTCTCAAACTCAATTCTCTTCTCACTTTTATTTCTCCTCTTTTTTTGTTTTAATTTCGGAAATGCACTAAGCACAAGGCAAGTTTCTAATTTAAATAATATTGTACAGTAAAATCTCTTAAATATCTGCCAGCAAAGTTCATATTTGAATAATTCAAACTAGAAAATTCAATGCTTCCCATAATGAAACCACCCTCACTCTAGTCAATAAAAAATTTAATACATAAACTTATATTGCAATTATCTATGGCTTTTGAACAAAAAATTTATATTAATGGCTGAAATTAATTGATGAATAGTAATCTATTTCAAATTCTCTCTTTCCTCTGACCACAGACAGGAAGTTTAATAAGTAGAGATTAGATAAAAATTACCATTTGCAATTGTTAAACACTTTGAGTAGAAGTGCATTGAAGATATTTTATTTATAGCATTTATTTTATAATTATAAAGTTCTATTAGAAAGATCAATCAAGGCAGAATCAATATCAGAATTTAACAAATAGGTCAGTTAAAATAATTTGCACAAATTTTATATTAAATAAATGTGTAATATGATTGTTATGTCACTATACCATTTTTAGTCTTTAGTGTATATTTTAATACAATTTTCTTCTATGATTCAAGGGAAAGTTGAAAATTCTCTTACACCAGAATCAAAATACTTAATAAAATGTCCCATTTCATTAATATTAATTGGTAACTGAAAAAGTGTGATAAAAACATTGAAGATGAAAAATATTATAGTGTAACTGGACTGTGTTTTCCAATTTCATCCTTATTTGACAAAGAAAATTTAAACAAATTATATTTTCTGTTTTCTTGAAATAAAAAGTTAATCTTTGTAAATTTACCTATTTGTCAAATCTGATAATCGTGTGATTGGTAAACTGAAATTATGACAAATATGTAACTTTATATTTCTTAAAGACAATATTAAAACATTCTTTCATTACTTTTATTTAATGGAGCAACCTATAATTATAAAGTTGATGACAATTATGTTTCCTAAAACTATTTATGATTAATATTTGTCTCATATCAATATATGTGTGAATGAATATGTTATACTGAATTATACATAACCAAGCTATTAAGATCAAACTTCAAATTAATAAGAACTTACTTAAATTCAACTACCATTAGCTTTTATAAGCAATTCTCCCCAAATTCCTAAATTACTCAAAACAAATTTGTGCAATATATTTGCTGTTATTAAATGACTGTACTACTTCTAATTTGGACATAATGTTAGGTTAGAGCAAGAGGGGAAGGAAATGATCCAAAAGTTTGGCCTCACAAAATACAACAAAACTGCATTGATATAGTGAATTGAATTATTGATTCACATTCTGGAAGAGCAAAATATCTTAAATATAATTCTATCAGCCTGACAAACTTGATTAATATTTTGTATAATTGCATTTTTTGTTAAATTGTATGTGTTTAATGTTCTTTTTTGATATTTAAATCAATTAAAAAAATTCATAGGTGTAATTTGGTAATGTTCTGTCATTCCACAATTTACATGCAATGGAAATAAAACACACTTAAAACCTTCAAATGATAAATGTTACCTTTCATCTGCTGCCAGAAATGATTTTTGACAATGTACTTCATAATGAATAAACTGACTTATCACACAAATAAAAAGAAAACTGTGAACTTACCAAAGGGAAAACTAACCCCAGCATCAATTATCCTATGGTAATTTTCTTTAACATCATTCGAAACAAGTTCAACAAAAGTTGGAGTAAAGGCACCTGTATAAATAAAATAAAAAATAATAATTTGCTGAGCAGAACAATCTATTTTCAACGTTAACTTAGTTTAAAAGTCAATTGAAGGTGGAGTGGAATTTTGAGAAAATTGCTTGTCTTTTTATAAAAAGGTTTTTTAATATAACTGTAGCTCAGTAATAAATTTAGCCAAAGCCTGTTCCAAAATTTCTAGAAATATCTATTGAAAAATTTATTAAATAGTTTTATTGAAGCTACTAAAGTAGTAAATAAACATATACGGATATCAATGGCAAAGACAAATTACTTGTTGGTGAATACCTATAGAAATATGAGAAAATACCTATGAATTTCAATTTCTCAAGTACACGTTAACTTACATAAAGCAAACAGAACGAAAGAACTTATATAATTACTGTAGGACATCATTTAAGTGGGCTGTACTACAATAAAATCTAAATACATATAAAATAAATAAACAAGTAAAATTACATATCTATAAATTTCAGAATAGGTCATTGACTTCACAAAAGATCAGTGACAGAAAAACCACCAGCTAAAATAAAATCTGGAGAGTATTCTGTGTTAATGAACTTAAAAATGATTGATTAGTTAAGTTTAGTAGGCAATAATAATATACAAATAATATTAATACATTTTGTGTAATAAGTAATACAAATCACAGTCAATTCAGTTTAAAGAAATATGAAAACAAGAGCAGGATTTTGTACAATACTGCCATCAAGTGTGGGTTAAAATTAAAATTATTTAAAATATTCACAGAACAACTTGGTGGTAAATGTTTCTGCTTTAAAAATGAGACAATATTACATGTTATGAAGACGGACTTGGAAATGTAGAATATTACAGGTTGGTTCATTTGCTGGAAAGTATTGGCTGCACTATCGCTTTTGTAGTAATATTAATATCTTACATCATTAACTTTGTAAAACTTATCACTATGGGTATTGCACATAAAATTGAAGAATAATATCTAGTTACCCATTGGTCCAAGAGCGCTTCGGTGACTTATGCTATAGGAATGGAAACGGTCTAGAAGTTTGCGGACGTTGTCCAGAGGGTCTATGACAGCTACTTCAGGGTGTGCGGCGAGGTAAGTTTCCACCCTTTCCAACATTGTTTTTGCCTGTGTATCAACAGATTTTTAATTACAAAAAGTATTACATGCTCTAATTGAAGTGGAAATAGTATGAATTTATCTACCTTTATAAGATTTTGTAATTTTAGAATCTGGGGCTTATAACATACTCATGAACTTGTGTAATATAAATAGTTTTCTACCCTGTATCCTGGTCTCAAGTTTACAGACAATTTTTTTTGGCTAAAGCAACTGTAACGAGTGGCTTATCTGGATATGTTGCAAGAATGTCTGTTTCCCCAATTAGAAAGTGAAACTGAAAACTCTATTTGGCAACAACAGGAAACTCTCCATATGAGGGTGGTTGAAAGTCAAAGTGCCTGTCTGTTGGACTGGTCGTCATGCTCATAACAACATTGCTCTTTTCATTTGGTGTTCACATTCACCAAACATCACGCCATGCATTTTTTTCCTTCAGAGCTTTACAAATGATGGTGTCTTCAACATATGTAATGAATTGCCAGAGTTGAGACACAGAATTGAAGGGGCTATAGCATTGATTACTTTGGATTTGTTACATAAAGTGTGTGAAGAATTTGATTATAGGTTGGATGAGGGTTGTATTACTAAAGATGCACACATTGAACATTTGTAAGAAAAACGAGGCTAGTTTACCTTCAATCTGTTGTAAATTAAGCTGTGATAATATATAATTAAAATGGGACTTCTTTTAAGGGCTGTCTGTACAGAAAGAGTAATAAATTGCAATTTTGAATGAAAGATTTCTGTATACATTACTTACAATATTTTATGACTAACCTTATCCAGTTTAACAACCTATTTTAGAGATACAAAAAAGGCTACCAATAATGTTTGTCTATAAAATCAACTTTTCTACATTATGAGACATTTGAATGTTGCTTCATTAATTGTTACTGTAGTTGAGGCAAGTTACGGTGAATTCTAAACTTTCGGAAATGTCAGTCAATTTGCTTTCATCAGATCAAACAAGATTTCTATAACGTAACAGTAGTTACCTTTTCATTTCCTTGACCAGCCTGGACAATTATATCTGTCAACTTATGCACTATAATGCAGAAAGGTCCTTGATCTTCCAGAGAACGGCTGAGGTCCAACTGAGAAAGTGATATGCAAATTAGGGCATTAGTATTTAACAGGTTAATTTTATAATAAACAAATAAGGAGTTGAAATATTAATATTTTCCAAATAATTAGAAAGATGTACCAAAAATGATACTAACAAACACAAGTTACTATTGTATGCAGTGATTTATTTCTTTATTTTATACATTAATCAAAAATTTGAACTTCATACTACAAACAAAATATAACAAAAGAAATGTATTTTAAATAACAAGATTGTTATATAATTCCTACAATTAAACTAAAAACTTTATTAGGAACTGTTATTTCACCATATTTAAAAGTTTATTAAACTATGAGACATACATACCTTCACTAAATCAAATCCATGTTTTCTGAAACAGATAGAGTGAAAATGAATTAAAAGTGTTGCACAAAAATCATTAGAACAGGTCGAAACTTTGACTAGGCAATTTGGATAGAAAATGTTTCTGAACACACATTACATTTCTCTTACCTTGTTATAACAACAAACTCCTCCATTCACCATATTCTGTGATGGTTATACAATTCATGACTATTTATGTTACACTCGAGTAAACTTGACTTTTAAATTTTTAGTAATATAAGTTGTGGGTTCAGCACTGTAGTAAGTAAGAACATATAATCCTACTCCTAATTATAGGCTATTTTCATGTTTATAAGGAATACAGCACATACAAACTGGTTCAATGTTAACATTACCAAATTCAATATTTGCTTAACAATCACTGGTCATTAGCAAAGAATATTCGTAAAACTGTGATGTCAAAATATCCTTATTTTATGACTACTAGATTATAAGTTGTGCCAATATATACTACAATAGAATTTTCCAGGATCTCTATTCCCCAATAAAATGATTGAATTCATAACAAAACTCTATTTATTTATATTGTACTGTATAAGTTTTTATTATTAAATAACACTCATTTTTTAAATATATAAATTCCCCCAGAATAAACTGTACATTACTATAGAAATATCAAAGTAACACAAACCCAACATTAACACTGAAGTAAGCTGAATTTTATACTAAAGTTTTCACAAAACTACTATTATTTTATCATTTATTCAGTTTTGTTCTCATATGTTTGACATATTATAAGCTTAATATGTCTGGATTTATATACACACCACCAGTGATTTATTTTGGGGGTTAACAGGCTACATAGGGTGATCCTGAAACAGGCAACTCTCCTTAAATAGCATAGGAAGGGAACTGAAAAGGGGGATGCCGCTCTGAGAAACAAAAAAAAAATATATATATAAGCTACTGAAAATGACACCTACCTGCAAGTAATGCTGAATTCTGCCCAATTTAATTTCTGCCTTTTCTTCTCCGACATCCAGTACCCTATGATCCGAGTTTCACAATTTTTTTCGGACATTTTGAGATATTTTATACTTTTCACAAGAATAGAGAAGGGAACAAAAAATATATAAAAAACGTAAATCTTATCACCGGGATACCGTCCACGAGAGGCAAGACATGTTTGTGGCTTTTCTGTTTTCAAGCAAATGTCATTCTAAGCCTTGACATGAAACATAAACTTGTTAGAAGTGGAGTTCCAGCGACACGTTCTGTGCACCGAATCCGAGTTGCTGATCGTGAGAAAACTCACAGGGAGAATCAACTGCACTTCGTAAAATCCTAAGCCAGTTCTCCATACGTTCCGCCCACCAGCAACAGCACCAGGTACTTGACACTTGCGTTATCACATATCATCACCGCTCATTACGAAACCTCGACGATATGAAGCAAGGCTAGTTTCGTAGCTCACACGCCGTCTTAGCCGATGTTTACCTGACCTTGTACGGCACTCCATAACCTCAACGCACCACAACAATGTTGTTAACCTTTCAATTACGGTCCCCTGAAAATGGTGAAAAATTCTATACACACACAAACTATCGAATGAGTTTCATCCAAGACGATGGGATCTCGTTCAAACGACGAAGTATGTTCAGGTCCTTCGTAATCTTGTTGACATACAGTAAAATAAACATTGATACGAACGCAATCACCGTTGCTCTTTTAAGTGTTCTCCGGAATCCTCTTCCAGTCTTCGTTCATCTTCGAAGTTACCAGCAGTAAATGAATTTGCTCGAGAACGTAGACACGCGAAAGCACAATAACGAAAGCAGACAATAATTTCGAACACAGATGCCATGGGAGAAATTTGCGGTGGACGACACTTTGGTGGAGGGGATGGAGAGAGGGAAGGGGCAGAGGTTGTGGCAAGCAAACGATGTATTGAACAACTAAGCGAAACTGCAAGTATATTCGACATCACATTCTTTGGGCGGAAATCTCAAGTATGTGATAGAAAAATTGTTCCACGAAAAGATGTTTTGACATCTCCCTTTTCCATGAATTTAATAATAAATAATCCTCTGTAACTTCTTTCACTCTGTGTACTAAACCTAGTCGCATTTCTGTATGATACACTAACTTATAAGCAATTTTGTAATAGCTTAAAGAAAAGCAATATGTACCCTCAGTTATTGTAAAAATATAATATTTAAAATGTTTGGCTATTTAAGTTATGCGTGATATAGCCCACTTGCCTGTGGGAGTTTTCTCTCGCAGGCATTTCTCCCCAGATTGATTGCGAGGCTCACCTGACTATGTTGGGAATGCCTCGTACTCTATTTTGTTTCTCACATGCCGAGTCACTTCACCTATTGTTAGTCGAAGACTTTGGGCATATGGTAAAAGTTGTCCTCTGATCCCACTTGATCAGTTTGCCAACTGCCTCCTAAAACTGGTGGAGACGCGGAGAAGGGAATGCTGTGACCTCTCAGCAAACTCGTCTCCCGTCATTCGGAAGGGCGTGAGAATAGTACCCAATAGCCTGACCTACCTGACGCAGGTTTTCTAGGGTTTTCCCTTCTTTTCAATGTCCTTCCTATGCTATAAAGGGGAGTTGCCTGTTTCAGAATCACTCTCATGTAGTCTGTGAACCAAGAAAAAAAAGCTACGCGTACGGTAATAAATAATCTGGAAACCTAAATCTTTCAAGTATTTTTGCTTATACTTCAGTTTCTTATCTTTATTTGCTTCTGGCACTAAAAGCCTGCGTTGCAATGTTAGCATACCCATATTATTATTCAGTCAACACGGTTGACAAAGAATCTATTTATTGGAAACAGATAGAGAGTACAGTTAATTAAATTTAGATGATTTCAAAAGAAGAAATTACGTGTAAGAAGGACAATTTAGACTAAAATAATAAAAAATTAATTAGATTTAATACATACATTTTTTCAAAATTCTGGTATTTTTGTTTAAATTAGGTGGAAGACGAAAAAAGCGTATGCCTGAAAGTCTTTAATAAACGAAAATTGTACTAAATGTATATGGTAGTTATATGCTGTACAATTGAATTTATAGGTAAAATTAAATTAATAATACATAAATTTCAGTCGTAAATGAATTGTCGCGTTACCCCATTAGTTTAAAATAAACAATGTATAAGGAAACTGGAAAATACCTAAAAGAGAATTTATGATACTAGGAAGAAATTAGAGGAATGTACCAGAAAAAGCAAAACTTTAAACAAAATATGTTTTTCGGCGAAAAACAAGAAAAGAAATATATATGGAAAAAATTAAAAGTATTTATATTTCTTTAAAATCTTTTTTAAACCATAAATTTCTTAATTTTTTAAGGTACGCCCGAAGTAAATGTTCTCTGGCTTTTAACCGGGTAGCGAAGTTTGCACACGACGTTTTGTCGACACGCACCCAAAGAGTATCATTACGATATCTTTGCACACACCGGCGTCTTCTTGGAAAAGATAAAACTGGACAGTCTGAAATCGCCAATACTTAGTTTTAGTAGGTGAGTAGTTCTGAAAAATATACTTAGCTACATAATTTAAATGTAGTACGAACTTGTTAAAAATGGAAATATTCTATGAAGCAAACGGGACGTGCTGTTGTTGAGGCTGTTGTCACTTTTTTCGGTTTATCTAATACAGTGAAAATTCTGTAACAGATTGGTCAGGAAATATCAAGAAAGATACGACCACGTAATCTTCCCTGACGTTGGAAAAGGTTCCGTCATCCTCTTCTCTTTACTGCTTTTATCACTGACAAAGAAAAGTGTACATGCATTACGACAGACTTTTGAACAAGCAAGCTGAAACTTTGGTAGTTGGGCAACCCACAGTAAATAAGTTTTATAAAAGAAGATTAAAGTGAACATCACAATAATCTACTAAGCCACTTTCGTCATATATTATCTGTAAACTATTATGTATGTGGTGGGATTGTTTAATCAATAATATTAATAAAAAAGAATTGAAATTTTAATAAAAAAGGAAAAACAATTATATACAATTAAAAATTTAACACTTGTTGGTTACTAACAAATTAAATAAAAAGTAATACATTAAATTATAAAGAATAATTAATTCATTTCAATTTGGGCCGCTACTTGCTAAACTCATCTGAGATAAATAATTTTCTCTATGGATCTAGTAAGGATAAAAACCAATCCTCATCGAATTTTTAATTAACACTTAAAATAACCAGGGGCGAGAAACGTGAATTTGTACATCACCACTACAGACATATGCTACATATGCTGTAAGAGCAATGTCCACCTTCAGTGATCTAAAAACAAGAAAATTAGTATACTTTGCATATTTCCATTCTGTTTTATCATATGGTATTATATTTTGGGGCAACTCAGCAGGCATAGATATGATTTTTATTAGTCAAAAACGTGTTATTAGAGCAATATGTCAGGTTACCTCACGAACTTCTTTCAGAACTCTGTTCAAAAAGTTAGGTGTTTTCACTTTGACGTGCCAATACATTTATTCATTGATGTTATTTATAATCTCAAATAGACACTTATTTTTTAATAATTCTGATATTCATCCCTTCAATACAAGGAACAAAAATAATATATACAAAAAATGTAAAACATTGTCAATTGCACAGAAAGGTGTGCATTATTCTGGGATATCCATCTTCAACAGCTTAGAATTAGCTTAGAATTAAAATGTTGTCCGATAACCAAGGTAAATTGAAGTCTGAATTATCCTCATTTTTGCTTAGTCACTCCTTCTATTCAGTAAAGGAATTTATATAAGAATCGGAGACGAGTAATTAGTTTATAATGTTGGAATCGCCTTTCAATTTGGTTACAAAAATTTGTTATAAGTATATTTATCTTTTATAATAAAATAATGTAATAAATGTACACCCTGACTCATTCCACATCCTTGAAGCTTAGCTTCTTTACAGGATCTACGGAATATGATTATTATTATTAATACTCTGAACGTAGCGAAAATGGAAAAAAATTCGATATAATAATAATAAGTGACCGAAAATCTCCTCAGCCCCGCCTTTTAATAATTTTGCTCCGCCTAGTTTGTCTTCGCTATTTATTGGTGACCTTGTCTGTCAAGCCCTTGGGTTCGGAGGTGCAGATCAGATGTCCAGGCTGTGAAAGTGTCTCGGAATATTCGGGTATGAAAAGGGTGGCTAACGGTATATATTATTTTCATTTCTATGTTCTGTCCCTTCCTGCTTATTGTTGCATATAATGTACACGTGCTTCTTTTCCAAAATATTTTAGCCAATGGCAGTAATGGTAACGGATTCCCGTCTCTTGTCTCGCTATATGTATCATCTCAATTGGACGTTAGAATTAACCAATCGCGTTTGTTATTTCTCTACCGTTGGTTTGGCAAACAACCTAGTACGCTTCTTAAGATTAGTACGGTATATCTACATATACACAAAAATAGAATAAGAAACTCGGTAAACAGTTATAATGGAGAGTCACTGTCTATACAATATATATATATTGAGGGGGGGTGGCTAACGGAAACCACATGTATCGTGTAGACAGTGACTCTAACTTTAGCTGAGGAGAAAGCATGGATCAAGTGCCAGAGAGTTCTCATTGATCAACCATCTGGAAACTGGTATGGAACCTCGTGATCCTTGTCTGTTTTTATACCAACTGTGCCTAACTTTCCCTTATGGCATAAATAAGTTTTTTTATCTCGTCACCCGGAAGAGTTACACTTTTGGCGATTCACACATGGAGAAGAGTTGCTTCTACTGTGCCGACTAATTCTACCGGACAGAACGTAATTGTTTTAGATCGAACATTAATCCTATACTTTACTTTAGATTTCAAGTACATAGATACAAGTTTAAAGGAGGCAAAAATATATTTATAATATGAACTCAATTGACAAAGTCAGTAACTTTATCAATTTTTTGTATCTTTCAATTACAACTGTATTTGAGGATTTTCGCTATAGTTAATTGCTATAAAACCAAGATAACCTCAGATTACCCCAAGACCCGGAATAGTAGTAAATTATTGAAGTATTTTAGACGCAGGTACAATAATTACTTAGTCCTGAAGTTGTTAATAATAGTGTAAAAAAGGCGAGATCTTTCATTTGATTGCATGGCGCCATTTTTATAACGCGGCCTCGATCTCTTTGATGCGACGTAACCTCTCTGATAGATACTTCTAATTATAACTTTAGTATCTTCCGTAGTAATTAACCTCAATTTATTATGACATGTTACAGTAATTTAGTTTAATGTGGTAAAATGGATTCATTTATTTATTTTTAGTGTAACCGATTGAATTGTATTATTCAGATAAATTAAAATTATTTGTTTTGTTACCGGTTATAATCAAATGTTCAAACGTTATATTATTTGTATGGATTGCTTCCGTTTTCAGGTAAAATAATCATTTGAAAAATTTCGAATGGTATATTTTATTTTGACAATAAATAACAAAGATTCTAGATAACTGTTAGAGTTGTTTATAATATGCTCTTAATATTATATGAGCTATTCAACGAATTAATTTTATGTTATAGCATATTATTCGTTCAAAACTAAAATAACTAAATATAATAATAACATAAGTGAATGATTTTATGTGTGAAATTATTTGCATTTGAAGCTAAAATGAACTGCAGTGACACATTACTCATCCTTGAAGCTTGGTTTCTATACTGGATTTCTGGAACATTACTATTAGTATTAAAATCCCTTGATACATCCTCTCCATTTTACAATTAATTTCGAAGTCACAAAACAAAATATGGACAGTGATATGAGACATTATACTTGTATAATGATCGCAATAAACTTGAAACCAACAAATACATTATAAAGATATTAAAATGGAATCTTAAATCATTTATTTATTTGCTACATTACGAATTTAGGAAACTAAGGAGGGTAAAATGTAACTAAACACAATGAATAGACCATTAAAGAAGAATGGTTACCTGTTGTTAGCATTCTTAATAAGGTGATAGGAGCTCAAAACAACGGAAGGGGGAAATAATAAAGTCGTACTAAGGTCATGTACAAAATGATGTTGAAAATTATTAATTATTACCTGAAATATAGTTTTACATGCGTGTTTACAGATACTTAAATTCTAGGGTTTAGATCTGCTTTCTACAATATATCCAGTTTTTAATCATTTTTAGGTATGGGATCATCCATTGTCGTATTCCCACCGTAATGCCGATTGATAGGAAAATATATCAAGTTATTTATTTTAGAATGCAACGAATACAAATAGAATGCAATTTTTATATTTCCATATTGCCAACATTTTGATCAATATATAATACGTATGACGTCAGTTGTAAGCCTCTTGAGTGTCTCATTTATGCTATTTATTCTTTCCCTTAACTTCACCGTCATAGAGTTAGCTGTTCTTGCAGAAATAACAGGTTTTCAGGGGTTTGACACTAAGAAAAAATGTCGTCTGTTAACAAAAATAATTATTACTGGAAATATTTATTAATGCTATGCAAATTTTTTATTTGTTGATAAAAATCATAAAATGGTTATATAAACATTAGAATTGTTATTAAGTACAATATTATCCGCAATCGGTTCATGGAAACCTCTCCAGCAATGTGTTGATAGATTAAACAAGCTCCTCTAATCTGACATCAATTTTTTTTCAGGAGCTAAAGCAATTATTTTATTATGGAGCATCTTCCGTCTGTGAATATGGTCATGTGCCTTTTTACTCTCTGTCCTTTCTACTTAAAACACGCTCAGTGTTAACAATTCAAATGCAAACTGTTATTATTAAAAAAAACCGACCATCGAATCTTGCTGTCTCTTTATATAGCTTCTTATGTAATGAAAAAATGCCAATTTTACCGTCCTTTTCTCCCCATTCCTAGGACTTAAAAAAAGTAATTTGTTGTAATCGGGCCAAATCCGTATAACCGAAACAAGATTGCTCTCCCTTATAACTAGAAGCTTTCTCTCATTCTAACCGAGCGGGTCATTAATCTAATGAAAAGTTAAAGAATACAATATAGGGGTATTTATTTGCAAACTGAAACTTAAGAAAGACATCTCTATCCGAGAAAACAATTTGATTTCTTATTCTCAGGTTTACGTTTAGACGTAGCTGCGGGTCAATATTTGAGAAACTTAAGCAGTCTACATTTTCTTCATCTGTCGTAGTAGTCACGTTGCATTGGTGGATCAGCCAACCTTGACGTCGTCACTGCATGTCATCTCTCTGTCTGTACCTCACGACAACTCGGTTATTAATGTTGGCCTTCACACCGCTACGACTGTGTGAAATTATAGAATTTATCGGCTTTTGCGGTCGATCGTTCTGGGCCACGCAATATCTTTGGTCCAGGCAATCACGTGTTCTACACTTCTTAACTTTCTTGAGCCACCTCGTTTTCTCTTCCCAATCATGAATTCACATTTCTGGTAAATTGGGTAAGTTATCTGTCTGGTTCGTGCAGAGATCAACTCCCTGAGAAGCTGGCACTGTTGCGACTCGTCAATCACTCTAATAAAGTTAACCCTAAGAGGTCGCGTGGGGTCTACAGAATCCACAGCACCTTTCTAACAATCCTTGTTATTTCAGTAACACCTAACGATATTATAGGTTTATTTTTTCAAGGAATGTACAAGTGAAAGGTACACAGGGACATAGGTGCATCAGACTATTGCCGTTTAGCACGATACATTATATTATTCGATTTACGATTAGAAAATTATAGAGCTAGAGATTACAATAAACAGGAAGTGTCTGGAATATATTGTGACTGGACAAGGAAAGAAGGGGAAAACGTCCACGTGAATTAGAGGAAAAAAAGCTTGTTACGCGGTGTGCAAAAGTTGTTTGTAACAGCAAGGTCGCCGACTATCAAGAAGAAGGAATATATTCAAACACACACACACACGCATGGAATAGTTTTTAGACTCTAAAGAAACACTAACTTAAGTACAATGAAAAAGTATACCAAAAGAACGCACAAAATTATTCTGCATGAAACAATTATCCACGAGATGTCAGGGTAAAACAAGAATTGAGATCCACAAGCCACTTCTGTGTAGTTTCCCTCGCTTCGTCGCAGGACGCTGGAGGCAGTCAGCCGTAAGTGTACCAAGACGATGATGATGATAGTATGAAAAAAAGAGATCGGGACTGCATTCTTGACAACAGTCTGCATTAGTGCAGCGTCATTTGATTCTTCAATTTTGGGCTCAGCAGCTCACTTCGAATATTGGGTACTATTACTTAGCAAAATTCCAGTGGTCTAAACTGCAGTGGTCTCTTCTATATTTTTTAATAGAGTTCCAGCACGTTTTCTTCCTAAGCCCTAATCTATGCAGAATCCGGACCCATGTTTCAATGAAAAATCATTTTCGTAAAGCTCCATCTTCGTTTCCAACTTAACGGTTCAGCACAAATCATCAGACCTGTCCTTAAACTCTTCATTTGTTTTTGTAGTTGACAGAAGGTAAGTCTATTACAGATGATGACATGCAGAACCATGATTGTAATGTTTTATTTTAAATTGTCACTTCATCAACAATCCTGTACAAAAGCAGAGATGACCTTAACCTTTTCGTGAATTGGCTTCTCTGCATTCTCCACTCTTCATATGCGGTATGAATTTTTTGATGAATTCTGAAGAGGCTGCTCCCACATTTGTCCTGGTAACTTCCTACCACGGTTGGAAAGGTGTAGGAGATTCAAAAACGTCTGAAATAGAGCACAAAAAATTGAGCGACATTCGTTGAAGAAGTCATATAGATTCCTTAAAACCTTCACGTTTTCGAAAAGGAATTCTTCACGGCGTCAATTGAAGTATTTATGAGGATGACGAAATATATAAAATGATTCGAGATGAGGCGAGCGGCTAATTGACGTCAATAAAACAATATCAAATTTTATGTTTGTCCATCACTTGGCAGAAATTTTCAATCTTTGTGATCCGATAAGTAAGCCAGTTCAAAGCAAAGATGAATATTTATGCGAAGCAGCCGATTTTAAAAAGCAAAACAAAAAGAAAGAAACTATTTGACGTTATATGGGCAGTGGAAACTTTATAATATCTGTATCGAAATTTCAATTTTCAACAAATTTCATGCTCATTAGAAAATAAATTTTAATAGACTACAGCATGCCATTGTTTTCCGACTGAAATACGAAAATTTTCACGTGTCAGTTTAGACGAACTAATACAAAGCAAAAATATTAAGCCCAATATTATTTCTTTATTATGTAACGGGCATCAATGTTAATTCGAGCTAATAACTGTAAATAGCACCGATCATCTCTTTCTCGGTCAGATTCATTTTCCCGTTGACTACATTTTTTTCTTTGCATTCGCAGTAATTAACGAGAGACATTTATTTTTTTGGTAGGGATGACTAAAATACACATTTGGATTTCTTGAAGTAAGAATTCACAATTTCCAAGATCGACGCTATAATTCAATTGTAACAGAATCTTACAATTTTTATTAGTTAACTAAATCAGCAGTTGAGAATGACATGCAAGAAATTAAACCTCATTATAAAAGCTTCATACGACAGCAGCCCCAAAACACGCCAATAAAACTAAGTTGTCAGTCCCTGAGATATCCTATTCCAGCCGGCTTTGGCGCGGCAAATATATGGATTTACAAATATTTATATTCATATCTTATCAAAATGGAACATTTTCGAAAATTTAAGTACAGATTCCCTATTGTTTTATATTGAAACTCGTTGAGAGCATTCGGAGCATGTTCGAGACAAACATTCAGACAGACACTTCAACTTTATTATTGTTATAGATATGACGTTCACGAACTAAATGACGCGTAAAAAGTAAATTTTTGGCACACTGTAAGAAATGCGAAAACGATTCATCCGATCGTAACAGTTTAACTGGTTGACGAAATATGCACAGTTTCTTTAAAGAAGGTTTACTTTTAAAGATTCATTTCTTCCCTTAATATTGGTCCAAACTTGAACATTGCTTTAAGAACTTTTTGACTCATGCTTAAGGTGAAACAACATTTTCTAAATTAAAAATTATAATAAATAATTTAAGAGCCATGACTACTCAAAATCTTCTTTTTGGCTTGGCAATGCCTGCCATTGAACATGAGTTGAATAATTAATTTTCTCTCAAAGAAGTTTGAGGGAGTGTCTTTTAATTTAGGTTTTTATGCTGTATTTTATTAACTAGATTTGTTTATTTATTTAAATGTATATTTGATTATCTCTGAAAATAGTAGGTGCTAGTTTTAGTTATTAAGTTTATTGTTGTTAACTTATTAAATATATTAATTTTAATTAAACAATATTTCTTAAATCTGTATTAGTATAATTGTCTTCATTCAATTGTATAATGTTTATGGTTAACATGTTTTTAGATCATTTTTTGAAGCTTGAAGATAGCATTTTTTGTATTTCCCTCGGGAGAAAAGTTGCTAGGGCTTTCCCCTGCCACTTTCTGACAAACGAAAAGGTAATAGCATATAATGGTGCAGAAGAATAGATTAAACTGTGGAGTAATACTAATTCAACGTTCAAAGAAAAATAAAAACTCTAGTCACATACGAATTCATAAGAACAAGAGGCAGAGTTACTGAATCACTGGTTTCACAGTAAGATTTATAAGACACCATTATACTAATTAATTGTAAAATTGCAATTAATTACGGGTATCAAAAATCATATTAAAAAAATAGAAATCCTCTTCAAACAAAATGAACTCAAAAGTCGAAAATAAATAATATTTGATTCAAATAAACAAAGTGAAAGGAATAATATTTTCCTGTTATGCCTCTCTTCATAATCAAATATATTTAACGACCATTAAAATTTTTTATCTTTATTTAACAGCTAAACAATGTTATCCTCTAAAAGTGGAAGAAACGTTTGAGTAAGACAACTTGAAAAAGATACAAATATGTTCAGAAACGTTATTATGGTGTTAAATAAATGTTTTATAAAAATATTAATGGCAAATATATTTGATGTGTAAGTGAACGTGGATGAGTTGGAAAAAAGAGTTGTACGAGAAGATTAAAAGCATAAGAAATGCATAATATAGACAGTTAAATTGTAGATGGAGAAAACGAGGTGTAGATTATATTGAATGTGCACTATCGCCGTTATTATCCATAAGTATGTGAATGTTTCCTTCTTTTTGTTCGAAAAGAAAGAACTTTTGCCTAGTGTAATTGCTTGAGACGTTGCCTCAAGTGTGATGAAATCAAGGAAATCCCTAATTAGATGAACCCGACCCTTATTACGCCCACCTCCGGAATATGGTTGGGAAAATTGCATTTAGGATATGCTACATAGCACCTGGTGAAAGGAAGCACTTAAAAGGAAAGAAACGTGACAAAGACATGAACAACGTATTTAAATTTTTATTTAAACTATCTCTGAAATTAGTAGATACTAGTTTTAGCTTGTAAGTTTATTGTTGTCGTTAGCTCAATAAAGATGTGAAGTTTTAATTTCAATTAAACAATTTCCTTAAATATGTACAAACTAGTTTAGAATTAAAATAATTTCTCTTGAAATGCGGTATTTTTGAAGAAATCCACAAAGAGAAGTAAATGTACGAATATATCGACTACATACAATAATTTGGAGTACATTATTTTCGAGCTGATTAATTTGTCGTTATCTCCTCGTCGTTTTAACTGTTCCAGGAAATGGTCACACCAAAGTGAAAACAGGAAATACTTGAATTTAAAACACCTGTATAAGGAAACTTGAAATCCCAAGAATTCTTAATGAAGTGTAATTTACATGTTTAGCTCTGTACGTATTTAATTCTTTCCAAGGGCTTTTTACCGGTTCTTAAATAACCATATGGATTTGAATCTTATTAGTATATATAATAACTTTGAGTAATGCTCTTCGTGAAAGGCTCGGGGAAAACCACGGTAACGCTCTGCTTTAGCTTGGTCGAAGAAACCACGTTACAGAGAGTATACTTCAAAACAGTTTCCCATAATAACAATTGAGGTAATTTTTTGGGGGTTAACAGGCAACTCCCCTTTAATAGCCTAGGAAGGGAATTGAAAAGGGGGATGCGGAAGATAGAGCAAGGTAGCCAAGGGTTGGCTAGGCAGTTTTTTTTGGGTAACAGGCTACATGAGGGTGATCCTGAAGCAGGCAACTCCCCTTTAATAGCATAGGAAGGGACTTGAAAAGGGGGGATGTGGAAGGTAGAGCAAGGTAGCCCAGGGTTGACTAGGGCCCCCAGGCTGTAGTGTAAGGATCCTACCCGGTGTTTCACCTAAAGGTGATGCAGGGAAAAACCCTAGAAAACCTGCATCAGGTAGGTCGGGCTAGTGGGTACTACTCCTGCGCCCTTCTGATGACGGGAGACTGGATTGCTGTGGGAACGCAACAAACTCGCCTCCGTGCCTTGTTCAGTATTTAGAGGCAGTTGGCCGACTGGTCCAATAGGATCAGCGAACAACTCTTACCGTATGCCGAAGGTCTTCGACCCCCGTACATACACCTCTCAAACTGCCCAAGGTCGCCTCAGCCTGCAGGAGTCTTAAATTAGCTACCTTGGCCATGGACCAAGAGGGGAGGGAAAGAGGAAAACCAGGAAGGAGGAAGTCAACCTCCACCTGGCTCTCACTCATTTCCGAGCAGGATATCCTCCTGCATTATCTGATGTTATAAGGGTTGGCTAGGCAGTCGGATTCTGAATTATATACCTGGAATTGCACAAACATACCGCGAGTTGTAAGGCGTTCTAAGGTTTCCCTTAGGCGTTCCCAAACCATCCACCAAGAGATTCCTGTCGAATGAAGTACTATAGAGCCACCGCCAGGTAACCAGGTAGTTGAAAATATTTCTCGATTTTCTCAAAAATAAGCTTTGTTAGTATTTTCAAGTTTCTATTTTTCAGTTTGTTTGGTACCCTGTGACTTAAACACTATTCAGAAGCGAAACAGGTGAACGAATGAATTTAATGCAAATGATAATAATAATATTGTCAATCTTACTTGTATATAAAAGCCTAGTCATATTTGTAACAATAAAATATACTTTTTACTTGTTTTTTAATGCGTGTAATTTTAGTTCCGTGAATACATTTAATATGTATTGACGGGAAGACAAACGAGAGTTCGTAGGATCTTAGGTCAGTGTGATGCAGTCCTCTAAAACCCTACGAGCTCTCGCTTGCTTCCCGCCAATCTATATTAAATATAGTCGCGGCACGAAAATTACACATATTACAATTTCTTAATATAACATAATTACAGTTCAGATATGTCTTACAAAACCTTCTTACAAATATATGTTTTTACCCAGTTATAAGTTTATTTTAGGACCCAAATTTAATTAAATTGAAAGTTAGTTATGCAACTGTAGTTCAAGTATCACAAAGTTTTATTGCAACATGGTTTCTAAAATATTTTTTCTCCTTGTGCTACGATTGCGTATGTTTTTATTTTGCCATAAATATTTTCCTGCTAAACATAACTTTTAGTAGGAACTTATATATGATTAGGAAAACAACAGTCAATATTTTTTTTCTATCTGAAAACTCAGTACCACCCAAAATGATATACAAGTTTGAGAGTCATACATTAATGTGACACCAGCATTTTTAAAAATGATCCTGAAGGGAAGGAAAGGGATGAGAAGGGGAGGGAAGGGAAGGATGGGAAGGGAAGACACATGATATAATTAGGTACGCACTACGAAATGGGCAAAGATGGTATTGTGATTGACTACAAAAGGCGAACGGAGATTAATAAAAGCTACATCATAAATTTCAATTCTACATTGTGTGAACAAAATATAACATCCTATGATTTATATATTTTGCCGATAAATCAATCACAGTGAACGAAAATGTGTTGCTTTCTGACAACAAAATATTTACAGATAAAATGGTAGATGTTGGAACATATAAAAACAACTTTGAGGTGATAACGAAGAAGAATATAATATCTTTGAGAATAAAATTGAGTCAGTTATGTAATTTAAAATTACAAAAAATATGTTGTTCGCACAACGCGTGTGTTTCTTTCGGTGTCTTTGGTTGGTTACGTTATCTTATTTTTTAGCGTGAAGCATAATGCCTTCTGCAGGTTGGCCTTTTTTTCTTTCAAGGTTGTAGCACTCGTCGTGATTCACAGATAACGTGGTTTCGAGAGCAGCTATTTGCGGTGCATTCCGAATTTGGCACGGCCTCGTCCCCCTCCCCCTCCCCCTTCCATTCCCTTCCCTTCCCCACTTTCTGTGTTTGTCAATGTTCCCAAGCCATAAGAGTCCTTATCTTCTCTTTATTATCCGGCAGTTACGGATCAGGGTTAAGCCAGGCTCTACGAAGCTAATCAGTCTTCATCAGCATTTCTTCCCCCATTTTTTTTCCGATTATTGCTCTCAACATCTTTGTTACAACACATTACAGATTCTTTTCTCTATGAGTGCATGGCCAATTCATGATTAAATCTAATTTAAAAATGGCAATTTTAGCATCTCAATTAAGGATATTTTAATAATAATAATCTGACTTATAATAACACAATATATTAATAAATATAACGCCAAAACAGTCGTAAATAGTCATAAACAGTGAAACTCATGAAGTTAGGACATATAACTACGTTTCGTCCCAAATTTGGGACTTTATCAGATAATCAATAAAAAATATAAAAACTTAATTTATTATTATTATAATCTAATATTTCCTCAAATAACTTGAATATTCTGATAAATTTAATTATATACATTTCTAAAATTTTAAATGATTAGTCCCAATTTCTTTAAAAATATTATATCAAAGAATTATGAATAAATTTTAAAAGCATGGCTTTGCTTGTTGTAACCGAAAATCTTTTTTGTGTGTTACACTTGAGTTTTAAGTTTTATTTTGAGTTTCCAATTTGCAGTTATTTATCTAATATTTCATAACTGTTTTTGTGGTGTAATTAAAAATTAATATACATTATATTTTGTCAATACAATTATGCTCAGAGGATCACTCAATTCCTAGAATTAAGTTGTGAAGAATGTGATTAGTAAACTGTAGGTGAACCGATCTCCTCGGGACGTCGACGCAAGCTAGCTTATTGCTAGAGTACCAGCCCGGTAAGCGGGTGGTCCCAGTCGACAATTTTCCTCTAAATAAAATATTACACAATTTAAAAAATGTTACCGAATTAGATTAATTTCCTCTAACTTTTAGGTTACACAAATAAACTTAACTTGGTCGAACACACAAATCTATCTATCCTCTGGTAGTTTGACACTATTTTCAGTAATAATGTATTCTAGACTATTTTATGGGCTTATTTTATTAGTGGTACAACTCTACTTTAGAAAAACGAGTTATCCATATTTTCATGTCTTATTGTAGCAGATGTACTCTTCCAGATTAAGTACATCGATATTTATTGTATCTCATAAACAGAATTTTCATCACCTATTTAAGTTTAAGACTCCGTGTCCCACAAAGCTGAAAACTGGAGTTATGTTGTTGTAGTATTCTGTCATAAGTTTGGTCTGATCCAACCCTCCATACTAATCTATGCTGCGCAAGCCTTTTTATTTCTACATAACTACCACATCCCAAATACTCCCTAATTTACTTTCCCTACAAACTTCCCTCTAACGCTAATTTTACAAGACCCTCATGTCTCAAAACGTAGCCTATTAAACTAGCCTTTCTCTTATACAAAGACCTCTAAATTGTTCTCCCTTCCCCTGTTCCGCTTAGAACTTCCTCGCTGGTTTCTCTATCCACCAATCTGATTTTCTGTATTATTATATAGCACCACATTTCAAAAGCTTCTTTTCTTTTCCCTTCTGCAATTCCTATCGTCCATGTTTCACACCCATTTAACGTCACACTCCATACGAATGGTTTTAATAATGAAATCCTAATAATCATACTCATTTTGGTCGTAAGTTAATTCCTCTTTTTTGCGAAAGCCTGTCTTGCCTGTGCTATCCTACGTTTTATGCCTACTATATTTCTACCATCCCTAGTTATTATGCTGCCCAAGTAGCAGAATTCCTTAAATTCCTTCATAATATCCTTTCTCTTTCTAACACCCTTCGTTATTTCACTAGTTCCCATATTGCACTTGGTTTTCCCTCTATTAATCCTTATTTTGAAATCTTCCTCCAGGACCACGTTCACGTCATTTAATACGGTTTTCAAGTCTTCTTCTGACTTCTCTAATACCACAATACCATCAGCACACCTTAGGATTTTTATTTATTCTGTTAGCATTTTATTCCCCTTTCCATATTCACTTTTAACTTTATTCCTCGCCTGTTCTTTATATAAGTTAAAGAGCTTGGGCGACAAACTGATTACTTGTCTTATTTATTTCTTGATTTCTGCTTTCTGGAGTTATATCACTATTAAAATAAGGACTTTAAATTTACAAGCAACTACATCACTAAGAAAAGTCTGTGTATGATATATATTTAAAGTTTATTATATTCTGCATATCATTGTTGAAATGAGCAGAATTTCTGTCCGGAAAGGACAGTAACAACGTGAACGAGTGACATTTCATTGCGATGAAAGTTGTTGTGGCGATCTGAACGGTCTCTAGTTTCTATCCGAGAAGACGGTGGTCGCTGAAGGCAAAAACTACCAGTCCAGACTTCTTTGAGACCACAAGAAAGTGGATTCCGGGCGTTGGCAGTGGAATGTGGTCTGTATTTCCCCTCTAAACTGCCATGACACAGTTAGCAGCGCAATCGTACATTGGCCAAAGTGATTTATTTTTGGATACTCTATTCTACTTTCTCATTTACAGTAACTTTGAGATGACCTTCGGGTACTTAACTCTTCTCAAACTCTTCCAATAACATTTTAGATACTAATTATTCAAAATTTTCGTCACATTAAAAAGCGAATAATCTTGTACGACATATTTGTCTGCCAGTTATATCAGAAGTTGAAGTAAACCAGTCAACACTGGCTTGTGGTTCAATGTCTTGGGTCGGTGCGTAGGTCCGCGCCGTTCTTAATTGGACTCTTCTGGTTGGAGTTTGATTGTTGCGAATTGTTGTACATTAGTGGAGGGTTAATCAGTATGGAGTATCAAGTAGAGAAGAAAAACGAATAAAACGGCATGGACTTGTGCACCGACCCAACAGATTCCTTGGCCTACTGAGATGAGTTACATGGCATATTCCAGACGTTTTGGAGTGGCACGTGGTGCGTGTGGCAAGTCTCCTTCGTTCGTAAGGCTATGGCGCTGACTACTACAGCAAAGTAAAACACACTTCAATGCCACGTAAGAGCCGCACATCGATACATTTGTTACAATTTCGGAATCTGCTTCTATAGTCCACGTTACCTACTATTGTAGGTATCGTTCGATAAAGAATTTTACCTTACATTTTCTCCCCTGTCTTCAATTTAATTTGTTTCACAGTTACCGTAACTTACGAATTGAATACGTGTAATTCGAAAGATGACTTTTACTTCGGACTTTTTGCCAGATTCGAAATTTGCACTCAGTTAGCAAATGGGTTGATTTTCTCTGTTGGGATTATTAAACTATTTAGCTTCGAAAATCGTACAATTTACAGTTAAGCGCCTTCTCGGACATACCAGCCATTCGCGAAACAGATTAAGTTCTGCACCGCTGATGATGAATTACATTTTATAAGTTCCTCGACTGAATTTTTCCATTACACTTATATTTCCACCGAAAACTCAAATATTTGAATTAATTGCATCTGAACTTGTGGTTTACTGCAAATAGACAATATTACAAAAGAAATTTATTCCTACCCGTAAAAGATATCCACAACGTTGTGCTTTCTCAGTCAGGAGACTGACGGTAAATTTAACTGGGATGTCAATAAAATATCGGCCAAACTTAGCTCACTCCTTAAAATTCCCTATTAGTGCAGCAGAGCGTAAAATATACTGATAAAATAATATACCATCAAGTGTCAATTGTTGGGGGACAATTTTAAACTTTGACGTGTTTGGTTTTCAATTTGAAATAAACACGCAATTTTGTAAAGAACCTTAGTACTTTTCTGAGTAGTAAGTGATAGTCTTGTAGGTCTCTTAAATATAAAAAAATATATAAAATGTTCGTTTGTGGCGACCCTCTGACCACTTCCGATTAAATATCGTGCGGCTTTGTTCATAAATACAAGATTATTCAGTCATCAGTCCGGATGCCTTCAAGCATACCTCTCATACGAATAATATTTATAATAATTAAGTATTATATTTACCATGCCAGTGGCTATATAGAACGACTTCCATCTAACAAATCATGGTGGTTGTCACTTTAGTTCACTATGATGAGTTTAAACCGCAGATGACGTCAGAAACTTCAGACCAACTTGCATCACCGTCAGGAACAGAAACCGTAATACATAGGTTCTTTATTATACGTAGTAAAATATATTTAAAATTTTATTAACTATCTCCTTTCCCTTCTTCAACTTTAGTTATTATTGTGATTAATTGTTATCAATCAATGAGCATCATACGACTGATACATTTATTCAGACCTATGGGAAAACCTGGAATTCAGCCGATAGAGCAAGGATCTCTTTAATTTCGGTAATGTGTCACGTTGCCTTAATTCCAGTCGCAACCAAGACTCATAAAATACTCGAAATTCCAGATATTATTGACATTCATAGGATTTCAGTTAATAGGTAAACATAACTCCAACTTGCGATTAAATTATTATTCATTATTCCATGCATCCATTCTTCTTTATAAATAGAACGAATATAAGCATTTCAAGCGAACCCAAAAGTGGTCGTTACGCGCAGTCCCAATTTAGGAATCCCCCCTCTTTCAATTTGGGACGATTAAAATATTTAATTTTATTCCTGTATGCAACATCAGACAGTAACTTAGGACTGCGATTATTTCTTTTCTGAGAAACTTTTTCTTTTTTCTGAATTAATTCATCACAAATGCTGTTATCTTTTATTCATTTAATCTGAAACGACATTTGTATCTTTCTTATGAAGTACTAAGAGGTGTACTGACACTAAAAACTTCCTAAAACGTCCTAAGTATGAGCACGTGACGATGCCATGCTTATATTGAATAGAATAGCGAACGTGGGTTGTTCGGGAGACGTCTGATTAATGTCTACAAAACTGAAGCATGTCGTCCTGAAATCTTGGTGGCGAACGCACTATTCAATGTGCGATAGCATAGCTCGTTTAACAGGAAGTAATGGTTACTCCTGAGACAGCTATCAATTTCGGGTTCCAGGAGGAGCAAAACTGTGTTGGCCAGACAGCGTTGATGAAGAAGCACTCACGTTTTAGGACAAGAAGTGTTCAAGTTGCTAGTCTTCAATCGAAATCTTTAACAGTATTTACAAATGATCGACTTTTGAGTAAATATCGATGGTGTTTTAGTTATGATGATGTCCAAGGACCGTTATAAAGTCAGAACCTCTATTCATCAAGAGATTTGGGATCTGAAATTATTTTAATATTATTTTATATAAAAGCGAAGGGACACATAATTTTTGACCGTTTCTTGGAAAAAAAGGAATAGGGGAATAATCCACACAAACGTCGCTTTTCAAAGGAAAGGTTTAATTTGCTATTTTGATCAATCGGGAGTCTCGTAGGCTAGAATAGATAATTATTGCTACAGAATATCGTTCAAAATTTTCGATTTCCAACCGATATGGGATTTGACTGTTATAGGTTGGAAATTGAGGAGCTGCAAGTCATATTTTTGTTTAAGGTTTGAAGGATGATTTCTTTTTTTGGATGTAATTACTGAAGTACTCGGCTAAAAGAGCAATTAAACCACGACTTTTCGTCGACCATTTGCATTGTCCATTTCGTTTGGAAGACGACGGCTGTGCAAATGGCCGATCACTGCGTTTTAATTACTCATATCAGAATGGAAAGTCGAAAACGTTTTCCTCAAATCAATTTTGGATATTTTTAAGGAAGTCTGTTTTGCTATGTCTATCTTTGAATAAGTCCATTCTTTCCCCTATACGGTGAACAATTTTTACATTTCACGATCCCAGAAATTTCTTCTATGATTTAATTTGTAACTTGAATTTGATCGCGCATCGACCATTATGTTCAGTTTGGGATTTTTCAATAAGGATGGAAATAAATGTTATTTTTTCGTGACTTATTTAACAGTGCATTCGAACTAATTTTATTTTTAAAAGCTGTGGTCTGAGTTGTGAAGAAGCGTGCGACCTTGTTGTGATATCGTTCGAGATAAAGCCACTCCTCCACCGACCGAATCCGGACAACTTACTGTTTGGAGTGCAACACGAATGGTCCTCGCTGACATCCTAACGGCTCACTGTATAATTCCATCATATATTTCGTCTTGATGCCGCTCAAAATAAATCAAAGAAATATACTTAAAGAATGGAATGTATAAAGCAGAATCAGCATTTCGATGCTGTGATTATTTTGTGCCGAGACATCTTTCTGGCATTCAATAAGTTGAGAAGTGTGAGACGTCAAGCAAATGGACACAACAGAAAACAATAAGTGCTGTGGAAGAAAGAGAAGGAAAGGCTGTACAAAGTTTAAGAAGTAGAAAAATCCAATACTTCCGTCAGCAAGAAAAGAACGAACGTTTTTTAAAATATATATGAGCTTGGATCAAACCAGAAATACAGCGTAAGATCGCTCAGGGTCGGGAAATTCTGGCGTGACTGGCCATAACTTTAGGAACAAGGATTCGTTCAATCGCAATTACAACTAAGAAAGTGAAGTTAATTATAATTGTTTATAGAATTAGATTTATTGTTGTTTCCATTAGCCCTCGATTGAGAAAATATGATACGTCATACATTAAAAATAACGAACAAAATGAGGTACAAAATTAATTACAAATTATCTTAAAATAAATTAATAAAAGAAAATGTATTTAATCTAAAGTCAGTATAAACACTACACGTACACAAGAGATCACAAAAACACACTGAGAAACACAAACACACGCAATGGAGTCTTGACTACTTGGAGCTGCGCGACCAGGAAACTGACCTTCCGTAGTAGCTCCAGGCAATACATGAAACAAAAAAACAAAACAGAAAAGAATAGTTTTACTCTGCTTCACGAAACTTTTGTAGTTATTATTTTTAACCTTTGGAGGCTGGCTGTTTATTCCCGGTATTTTTTAATTGATAATAATTTTAGATGACCTGTTTTCTAGATTCAATAACAGGTCTTTTTAACAATATTTTTCTTTTGTTGATACATTTTTACATAGATATAAATATGTATGAATACGATAATAAAAGTATATGTGTAATCTAATTTTTTTTAGCATGTATGATCATCTGTTTCACTAATATATTATTTTCGTGGAGAGACTGAAGGAAAAAATTCTTAATTTCTTTGTCTCCTCATCCTTCTTGGGAGCTAAAACCGTCCTAAATACATTCCATCCTTCCTGCCATTCCACTTTTATACATTTTGTTTGTGGAACAACTCTGGTTTTCCGGTTACGACCCACGTTTCCGGATCTCCATAAAGCGTTGGTCGATTAGTTGTAGGTTCAAAATTTTGCTAATTTTATACTACAATTATTTATGACTTTATTGTTATTTCCACTGTTAGCAAATGTTAATTTTATTTCTGATACTATTGGTTTTGCATAATTTGCATTAGCAGAGTTAGGTAATTTGTTTACGATAATTATTTGATTAATCTTACTATTACTATAATTTATATTCCATTTTATGTTATGATGTCTATATTTTGGTCTTTACACTTATCCGGTTTCATGATTTTAGAGTCCGGTCCGATGATGAGTATATTGAATCTAATGATGTAGTATTTAAGAGTCTATGTTTTTAGGGAAAACGGTGCTCTTCTCCTCTCCTGTAGCGGTCGATAGTTTTCAATTAAAAAATGTAGGGTTACCAACAAACCCAACAGAATTATGGAATAAAATACAAAAAACATTTAAAAGGCGGGACGAGGATGTGAACCTAGAGGAACTCTATGCAGACTTTGTTCCTACATATGGAAGAAAAGCATTTGATCCTAGCAAAAGCTCGTCCGACTGTATCTACATCTCTCACGATCCTTAAAGTAACAAAATTAAGCTAGCCCAATTAAATGCAATGCGCTGCAACACAGTAATGTACGAAATAAACAAATTAGTAGAACAACTAAATTTTGACATCGTATGCCTACAACAGCCCTACTCAAAAAACGGAAAACTTATAGGGATACCAATGTTGGCAAAAGTAGTAGCACAAGGAGATAAACTAATGGCGGCAATATGCTAAAAATATAACAGTAGTATACCTGTGTGCTCTTCTCCTCCGTGATGGCGCTCGTAGTCTTTTTAGATTGTAGGAGCTTTAGAAGTCTTCTACTCTCTCTAGCAGCTCTAGAGAGAGATTTTTTTTGGTTTCCTGTTTAACTGGTGGTGCATTCTTTTCTTTGGCAATGCTTTGCAATGTGCCCTAGGTCTTGGCACTTAAGACAACTAGGAACCACTAAAAAGTCTTTTGCCGACACTGCCAAGAACGGAAGATAAAGTTTCCCTTTTTGGTGTATCAAATTTCTCATCCGTGGAGAAACATCCGCGACGTGGTGTACCTCATCCTTTTCCCTTAGTCCGGTTTTGAACCGAAGGTTGAACTCTTCTTTAAATTCCTCCCAGCTCAGTTTTGCTTGAACAAGGATTCCATCATTTCGCCGTTCTCCATCAATTTAGGTATATCGTAAAGGATAATTTTTGGTTTTTTCTTCTTTGACCTTTCTAGTTTCAAGTGCTCCTTTAGAGTATCATTTGCCAAAAAAAAATTCCGAATCCTCCCTTCTTTCAGGTTCAATAATTATATTATTTTTTGTCGTTTTTAAGGTTTTAATATTTATTTTATGTTCTTTCGGGTTTAATGTCTCTCTAATTCTCTTCTCTGTTTTCCTGGTGTCCTCTCCTTCCTTTGGAGTAATCATAATTATTGTTCCTTCTAGCTTTCTATTTATAGTTAATGTTTTCCTTCTCCCGTTCCCCTCTTTGTCATATTTGAATAAGACACCGCCGGAATGTTATTCATGACATTATTTTCTTTTTCATTTTTTATTCTCTTTCTATTATTTAGATTTGTCTATACAAATTTGGTATGAGAAGAAAAGATTCTGTAATTTTAAGTTTTATGCTGCTTTGCTTGGCTTCAGTTATCTTTATTCCTACTTTCATTTCCGTGTCAACAAATTCTAACAGTTTATTTAGTTTTTCTTCATATAAAGGCTTCTTTTTGTCATCCACTTTGATTTTTCTTACTTATTTCTCATTAATGGTATTAGTTTGTTTGTTAGATTCCCTTACAGTTTAATGGAATATATTTATTTATTTATTGTATTATATATATATAGTTATTATAATTTACTTTACTCGACCACGCGGAGATATTATCTATGAAATTATATTTTATACCTTAAACAAATACCTATCAATATGTGCAAATATTCCTTAAATATTAATTTTTGCTTTTGCTACAACTGAGAATATTATGTTTACTAGATATGTACAAATATTATCAGAAATTTAAATGTTTTAGAAGAATGACAAGAATGGAAAAATGTCAACCGGACCAGGGAATCGAACCCAGTCGACATTTTTCCAATCTTGTCTTTCTTCTAAAAAAATAGCTATATGCTTTACTGGGCTTAAAAGGGCATTCCACTAACTTAGTTTAAATATTTTACTTACTAAAGATCTATCCTAATATATATATTTTTTATTCAACACTATGCGGTTAGTTTTTAATTTAGGGTTACACACTTGTGTACGCACTGCACTATTAGTTTATATAGTCCTGCACTCAATTTTATTATTATTATTTTTTTGGGTTAACAGGCTAGATGAGGGTGATCCTGAAACAGGCAACTCCCCTTTAATAGCATAGGAAGGGAATTGAAAAGGGGGGATGCGGAAGGTAGAGCAAGGTAGCCAAGCGTTAACCAGGGCCCCCCGACTATGGTTTAAGGATCCTACCCGGTATTTCACCTAAAGAAATGCAGGGAAAACCCTAGGTAGGTCGGGCATTGGGTATTATTCTCACGCCCTTCCGAATGACTGGAGACGAGTTCGCTTTGGGGTCGCAGCATTCCCTTCTCCATGTCCCCCCTAATTTCAGGAGGCAGTTGGCCGACTGATCTAATGGGATCAGCGGACAACTCTTGTCATATGCCCAAGGTCTTCGATCCCAGTAAATATACCTCCTAAAATAGGTGAAGGTGTCTCGGCATATGAGAACTTTGATAAAAAAAAAACAGAGAGTGCGAGGCATTCCCGACATTATCAGGTGAGCCCCGCAGTCACTCTGGGGTGAAGCGCCTGCGAGAAAACTCCCGCAGCGCCTTCCTTTTAATATTATTGTTAATTTTGTTTTCTTGAGTGAAGTCTCTTTGTTCTCAACTGAAAGCTCAGATGCCTTAATGTATTAATACGCAAAGAAGGACTGTTATTGTCAATTAAAGACACACATTCTACCAAAAACATATGCTTTGTAGTATAAAAACTTATATTAGTTCCCTAAAACATGAATTTCAGCTTTAATTGTTTATTTTGTGGTAACATATGTTACACTTTGCCTGCCAGATAATTATTAGGTTTTTAAGAGACGTTACTGATATTTGAGGCAATTTAATTACTGCACTAGCGTTATTGAACGTTACATAATTGTTGCCACTATTTGATTAAATTGTTTTATTCACCTTCTCAGCTGACTAACTTACGGCGAGGTGCTGAGTTGGAATTACGACCCACCATATGGCTACTCACTTTACACGTATCAGCATCGTCAAGATGCAGATATGCAGATTGTAGTCACAGCTGATGTTGTCAACTCGTGTTATACTTCCATGGAGACACAGAACTTAAATAAAACACATCCACTATTCCTTTGGTTTTTTCCTATGTTGGAATGCTTACTATTCGCACAGAATTCAGCAGCGTTTGCACGGCAGCTACAGTACTTCTGCCTTTTTTAAATAGCTATTGTGAATACTTTTCTGGTGGAGAGTAAGGCAATGTTTGCCCGACCTTAGAGCTCAACGATTTCTGGTCGCGTATTCATGAAATTCGCCATTCGCTTGAAACAAATTAATGTACCGGTTTACAAACTTTAAGATTTCATAAATATATACGCTTGGAAAAGTAAGTATTTGCAAACTTTTGAAGAAAGGTTTGCAACTCGATCTGGAATTCGTACTAGAAATATTATAATGGCAAGCTTTTGCAACTGAAATATTTAATTGATAAATGTCGAACAGAGGTACATAAAACTGAAAGTAGAGAGAAGAAAAGAATATATTGATATAATTAAAAGTGGCGACTGTGGAACAGATGCGAGACAATTACATCATTGTTAGCACCGAAATTTGTTTATAGTTACCACAAAATTCCAATTTACCAGAACACCTCCCTACTAAATTTACCTTGAAAGAAAGTGTTAATATTTAAAAATTGCACAAATAAATTGGTATTTTTTACGTTTCAATTATTAATTATGTATTGTATATATTAATTCAACAAATAATTTATTACCAAAATTTAAAATAACCTCCAAGAAATGTTATTATATAATAAATCGCTCAACGTGTTGGCAAAAATATTAAGAATAAAAACACTCCCGGGAATGTCATTTTATAAATGACGCCCATTGTGGGACTAAATAATGATATTATCAACTATGCGTAATGTATATTACACCACGTCACATTGCAAACGAGCTTTCAGCTACTAGAGCCACATTATGCATGTGACAGTCGCCAAGTTCTACGAAGCAATATGACAGGGGAAAGAGTTTGTAATGAGAATTTGTTGTAGTGGAGAGTCTTTGGGGGAATGGGAAGTAGGAAGATCCAACAGCAAAGAGTTGTAATTTTATGATTGATAATTTTAATATTGTTCACGTTCAACTTTATTTCAAATAAATTTTTATAGATAACGGGGACGAATTTGATAAATCAAGTCTACTTATTTACATTAATTATGAGCATGAAGAGTAAACAAACGTGAGTACCTTTGTAGATATAATTTTAAAGAAAATAATTAACGTTTTAATGCATATTCTGTTTATTTGAAAGGCTTAGTAAAATTATTCCGTTAATGAGGAGATTTTGGAAAGTACAAGTTAACACATTGAAAACTAGAATTATAAATTACCTGATCGAGGCATGATTAGTCAGGCTTCCCACGTTAGACTGGATAAAGAAAGAACGAGGCTGGTGCTCACCTTATAATCAATAAGGAATTCATCAGTATAACGTCAATAACATTATGTTGCGGTATTCAGTCCTAAAACTGGTTTGATGCAACCCTCCATGCTAACCTGTCTTGCGCAAGCATTTTCATTTTCTTATAACTACACCCAACATCCTTCCTAATATACTTAGCGTATTCCATCCTTGGCCTCCATATTCTGTTCTTGACACACACACTACCCTCTAATGATAATTTTACAAGTCCCTCGTGCCTTAAAACGGTGACTATTAATCTATCCCTTCTCTTCGTCAACGTCCTCCATATTGCTCACTTTTCCCCTATTCTGTTTACAACTTCCTCTTAAGTTACTATATCCACCCATCTGATTTTCAGCACTCGTCTATAGCCACCATTTCAAAGGCTTAAATTATTTCCCTTTCCGGAGTTCCTATCGTCCACGTTTCGCACCCATATAACGCCACGCTCCATACGAACATTTTTAGCAACGATTTCATAATACTCACACTTTACCCGCAAGTAAATTCCTCTTTTTCGCGAAAGCCTTCCTTGCCTGCGCTCTTATGTCTGCCATCTCTAGTTATTACGCTTCCCAAGTACCAGAATTCTTTAACTTCCGTCAAAATATCCCTTCCCAATCTAACACCCTTTGTTATTCCATTGTTTCCCAAACTACACTCCATTACTTTGGTTTTACCTCTATTAATCCTTATATTGAACTCTTTCTCCAGTACTCCGTTCATGCCATTTATTATGGTTTCCAAGTCTTCTGATTCCCCTAATAATACAATATCGTCGGCAAAGCGTAAGGTTTTTATTTCTTCTCCTTGCAGTATGATTCCTTTTCCATATTCCGTTTTAACATTCTTCATCGTCTGTTCTATAAATAAGCTAAACAGCATGGGCGACATACTGCATCCTTTTCTTACTCCTTTCTTGATTACAGCTTTCTTTTCTTGGTCTTCTATTCTAATTCTGCTGCCTATCTTATGTAGAGGCTTTCTTCAAAATCCTTAATGGTGTGTTCCAGTTCACATTATCAAACACTTTTTCTAAGTCTACAAATGCCATGAATGTAGGCCGGTTTTTCGTATCCTGTCTTCTAAAATTAATAGCAAAGTCAATATAGCTTCTCTTATCTCTATATTCTTCCTAAAACCAAACTGATCTTCTCCTAACTCGCATTCTATTTGACGTTCCATTCTCCTATATACTATTTTCGTTAAGATTTTACATGCATGGGATACTAAACTAATTGTTCTGTGCTGTTCGCATCTATCAGCCCCAGCCTTCTTCGGTATGGGTATCATTATGTTTTTACTAAAATCTTCTGGGATTCTTCCTGTTTCGTATATTTCTCAAACTATCCTGAACAGCCATGATACTGCTTCTTCGCCCGATGCTCTTATCAATTATGCTGGAATGTTATCAATTCCTGGCGCTTTATTATAACTCAGGTCTTTCAGCGCCCTATCAAACTCTGACCTTAAATTTTGTACAACTCTTCGTCATCCACCTCCTCTTCTTCTTCTATTACTGACTGATCTAGACTTCCACCATGATACAGCTTTTCTAGATATTCCTTCCACCTTTCTGATTTTTCTTCTTTATCCATAATTGGCTTCCCATCCGCTCTCCTGATGTTTTTGCTAATATTTTTCGTCTCGCCGAAAGATTCTTTGATTTTCCTATAAGCTGCGTCTATTTTCTCTTTCACCATGAAATCTTCAACTGCTTTGCATTTCTCTTGTAGCCAAGTAGTCAATAACATACGGTGATATATGTTTGAAGAAATAGCGGATAATAATCACGCAAGTGATTCTGAAGAATAGATATGTGTGTCCAGTTGGCGCCTGTTCATACGCTTAATTATCAGGACGTATAACGAGTACCTAAAACCATCTTCGAAACGCTAATTGAACACACGCCAGTTCATTAGAGTTATCGGAACGGTAAATAATCCAGCTGTTATCAGACTGAGTTATATTCGGTAGCCAGAGGATATTAAATTGGTAATTCCAATTTAATCAAATTAATTTTCAGTACTAAATAGCGTTGGTTTATCTATATGAATATATAAATAAATGAATATATATATATATATATATATATATATAATCTAATGGTAGTATTAACAGTTCATAAGTGTCCTAAAGAAAAACAGTACAATAACATTAAATTATTAAATCATCCAACAAATATATCATTATAGGTGATAGAGGTAAAATTTAAGATACAAGATTCACACCTTGCATGTAGTGCGAAACGCAACACGCCCGAAGGATTTTATGGAAATAAACGTGGATGTTATTCAGTTTTATATTATAATTTTCTTCCTTATGCACGTGAAGACCGGTTCGTTACAAAGTCACTGGTTAGGAGTGGCCTTTTTATTTGACGATTTCGTAATATATTATTCTGGCGAGATATCTCTATCTATGAACGTAACGCCAGAGATAAGGTGTTAATCCGCTGCGTGAAGGTAGATTTCATTAACAAAAACTATTGTTTGATTTAGATATTCTGATAACTCGGGACAAATACTTCACTGAAAGCGGAGAGTAGATAAAATGTTCTAGCTGAAAACCCGCAATTAGCAAAATCCATTGGTTCGATTATAAAAAATGGTAAATATAGCGAGACCAACCCACACTATTGTTGGATCAAATTAAAATTAAAGGTAAGGGGAAATTAAACTAACTGATAAACTTAAGGTGAGCTGTCATAGATCTTGGAATATTACGACATTGACAGTTATTATTGAAAATGAAGTAAACCGTAAAATCAATAACACTGAATTTACGTTAAAAGAAAGTTTCATTTGTACTACTCCAACTTAGTAACGTAATTAGACGCCTGCATCTCTATCAAAGAACCCTTTCCTTAAAAAAAGTAAAGCGGACAGAAAAGAAAAACTCTTCATGTTGGGAGGCGATTATTAAAGGGAAGTGGAGTGTGAAATTAAAGTGTTGGCAGCTCTGAGTCTCTTCCAGCAGATCACAGGCGTCGCGGTGATTACTTCGGACAGAAAGAAACCATATTACCTCAAAAGAAGATATTGCCTTGGCAAACTCGGGGTACAACAATTTGTGCTACAAAATAGAAACATTGGCTTTTTACAATGACCATATATATATGAGTTTTTTAACTTACCTGCTACTTTACCATAATTCTGCCAATAAAGGGTCCAATAGTGTATAATTTATAACAGTGGAATAATTAATGGCAAGTCTGACACATTTGTAACATGAAAGTTTATTCCTTCGTATACACGTTAAATAAAGTTAATTTTAGTATCAAGTCATGCAATAGGACGAGTGTGCAAAGCGGGGAAATTTAAAGTCTACGGAATTGAAGGAGAAATTGACACTATAAAAACCCAATTATATAATGGTTCTTCAGTTATAAGGAAAACATTAATTTCATATTAAGTTATTGTGTTGTAGCACATGACCATGTATACAGCAGTCGTCATGTATGTTTTTTATGAATATTGTAGCATAGAAGGTTGTTATGTAAAAGTTTTTTTTTCTTTGTTCGGCCAACGTATGATTTGTAAAATCCTTTCTGATGCTCGTGTATCTGTGTGATGTAAAATCTCGTTGGATCTTTGAAAAGTATTGTTGTACGGTTAAAAAAATAAACGGTGAATATTTTGTTTTTGCTCTGATTAAAGAAATCATTTATTTTTGCAATAATTCAACGAACTTCAGAAGAAGAGTTTAAACTGACGGTATTCAATACGTATCACAGGTAAATGTTACAATATACTATATATAAATAAATTTTAAGCTCGGCTGGAAACCGAACTGGCGCGGCTACGGCTACGAGTACTCGCGCAGTGACAGCTACTAATGGGGCAATGCCAACATGGAAAAGTGGAGACTAAATTAAAACTTATGAGATAGTTCGTATCTTCGCCATTCCCTTTTTTTTTATCTTCGCACTGCTCGATTAGACAAGCAAACTCGCAGCTGCGACTGTTCGGTTTCCAGTCGAACTCCCGGTAGATATACAGCTTGTTACAGGATCTCACCCACAAACTGATAAGATGATGATAAGCCATGCGGATGGAATATTTTTTTTGTTGAAATATATATTTCCAAACACGTTGTGTATGAGTTATGCGCAGTTGAAGATGTTCACCCGTAAGGGAATGATCAGATAAATAGTACTCATGTTGATTAACGTCTCACAACCACAAACCTACAACAACAATAAACAACCAAACCTACAGACGCATACTGCTACGACAAGATTGGCCTTCTGCGCAGTTGAAAAACGTACGTGTAGGTTGCGGTGTGTGGCGCGTGTAGCTCGGTAAGTGCCTATAACTAATAAAGAACGCATTTGAGAATATATATTCTGTCACCATTTCTGAATCTAATCAGTTGGCAGTGAGGTCTTGTTACAACAGTAGCGCGTTACTATTAATTACGTAGGCGAACGAGAATTGTTTTATTATTTTTTTTCGGCGCAACGAGTAACAACAAAAACATGTCTACTACATCCTAATAATAAGGCGACGGTGTGAACGAACGTTGTAAAAAAGTTTATTGCCAGGGCAAGTTCTGATATTACTGTCCTTCTTATCGTTAATTCAGAGAGTACACATCTCTGACGCCATACATGGTGTATATTGTGCGAAATTACTGGTAGTGTCTGTTATTTGCAAGTCTTGTTGTTCATATAGTCAAATGATGCTCTAGTCCGCGATAAAGGTATACAATATTTACAAATTATTTTCAGTTCTCTCCTGAGAGGATATTTATCTCGATTAACACCGAATATATCATTAATTTAAACATTGGGAATGTGTTTTATTTATTGATTAAAATGGTTTTTACACACAGCATAGCAGACTGAAACTTAGTGTGGCCCAGATTTGACAGTGTTATCCGTCTGAATTCAAACACTCACATATATAATCAAAAAATCTCCCGTGCGATACATAAAATAAAAAGAGTTCCACCGTAACCGTCGCAGGACGCAATTCACGACTCATAATTATCCTCTCGTAGATACATGTAACCCATTAAAAATTTACCTGACGAAATCTAAAAATATGGACGAAACGTCGTAGATGTATTAGATAAATTAAAAATTGTTGGCTGACGTATTGGCTATATTGTTTATTTAATATTACTTAACTGTCAGATTATTTATTTATTTAAAAAAATATCTTACTCGGTTTCATTTTATAATTGATGTGCAATCAGACGAAGAACCTCGTCAAGCTGTAGAGGTTTTTTAGTTTCTCAATAATTTAAACAAAATTTCATTAGGTTTACCTGAAATTTCAACAATGGCGATTTCGGGACTAATGGCCTAACTTCAAAGTTACAGGCGTTTCTGTTTGGTTAATCTGTGTATAATTTTCATTCGGTCCAACAGACAAATTTTGTTTTTAGAAAATGTATGTTTTCCCGGTGAATAGATTGAATATAAAGGTCTAGGGTTTCCACCCGGGTTATATCAATTGTAAAACACAACGTTTCGGTAGCCATCTCCGCCATCGTCTTCATGTTACCTGAAGCTACCTCCACCATCGTCTTCAGATTGGCGGACGATACCGAAACGTTGTTTTTCACAATTGATATAACCCGGGTGGAAACCGAGATCTTTTTATTCAAATTTTGTCTTATATGTGCTGTGCCTATACAAGTATTCTTCAATTATATACAAGAAAATGAAAAAAATTGATAGCGTAAATTACGTCATTATCAGAGCATAGATTCGTCTCTTAAAAACATAATAACATTATGTCAATGCTATTATTAAAATTAACTCGTAATGATGTTTGTATGCGTGTTTTAAGGTAGTAATTTTCTGTGCTCATATTGACTAAATGGACTGGAATAATTGTCAACATGGCAACAGGCTGGCGTCCTGTTGATTCGCGAAGGTTATTGAACTCGCAAAGCATGTCGCAGGACTGTAGGAACGCTGACAAGGTGATTTAAATGAAATCGCCGTGTAATCTTTATGGCGTAAACACGGTCTAGAATATTGAGTATTGTAAAGCACGTTAGTACTCTCTGTCTCTCTTTCTCTCCTCTCTCCTCTCTGACTCTAGAGGCTGTGTAATGAGGAAGATGGTATCGGACCAGCCTGTCATTGTTCAGGCGACCGACAGGGAGTGGTTTAAATTACAACCTCCACACGCCCTTTACTTCCTAAAGGATTGACAACCTCCGGGGGGGTCATTGAACACCAGCTTACACGGTATTTGACCAAGTCTTGACTAAAATCGGCAGCATAAACAGAAAAAAATAAGAAAGCACATGCAACAATAGGCTTATTTGTGGACATGTGATAAGGTGGAAAGGAACACATTGACTCAAAAAGTACTGATGACTCTTCCTTGAAATATTTATAACTAAGCTGAGGTATAATTATTTATTGAAGGATACCATGAACCATATTATGAGTCGAAAATTTGAAGATTTTTTGAATAACCGAGATATTAAATTGAGGCTACAAAATTAAAAAAACATAAAAACTGACATAATAGGTATATTATCGACAGGCTGTAAATAATTTACAACGGTGTTTAAGGAATAAATTAAAATCTAACATGTGGATTTGAAAATTATTGTCAAAATTAACCACAACAAAATTTTTTTGCCAAGTGAACAGCAAAACCAATACCATATTCTGAATTACAGATTTTAAGATTTCAGAACTTCTTCTTATAAGCTGAAATAGTATTTAATAAATAATTTAAGAAATTTTAAGGACTTTCTAAGGAAATAAGAAAAGAGAGATCAATATGGAGGACTTAGACCTTTCTGCACCTCCTACAGTTCACGTTTCGCACACATATAACCCAAACTCCATACAAACATTTATAGCAACGATTTCTTAATATTCACACTTGTATTACCCGCAAGTAAATTCCTCTTTTCGCGAAAGCCTTCCTTGACTGTGCTATCCTACTCTTATGTCTACCATCCCTAGTTATTACGCTTCCCAAGTAGCAGAATTCCTTAACTTCCGTCAAAATATCCCTTCCCAATATAACACCCTTTGTTATTCCACAGTTTCCCATACTACACTGCATTACCTTGGTTTTCCCTCTATTAATCCTCATATTGAACTCTTTCTCCAGGACCACGTTCATGCCATTTATTGTGGTTTCCATGTCTTCTTCTGACTCCCCTAATACTGAAATGTCATCGGAAAAGCCTAGGGTTTTTATTTCTTCTCCTTGCAGTTTGATTCTTTTTCCATATTCCATTTTAACTTTGTTAGTCGCCTGTTCTATATATAAGTTAAACAGTATGGATGACAGATTGCATCATTGTCTTTCTCCTTTCTTGATTTCTGCTTCCTTTTCTTGATCTTCAATTCTAATTACTGCTGACTGCCTTCTGAGGAGGGTTTGGGATAACTCTTATTTCTCGATATTTTATTCCTGTTCAATTCAAAATCCTTAGTATTGTGTTCCATTTTACATTATCAAAGGCTTTTTATAGATCTACAAATTCCAGGAACGTTATACTGTCTTCTAAAAGTAGGCTCAGAGCCAATATTTCGTGTCTTATCCCCACATTTTTCCTAAAACCAAACTGAACTGCTCCTGTCACATTATATACACTATTTTGCAGCATGGGATACAAAACTAATTGTCCTGTGGTGTTCGCATCTATCTGCGTACAAATCAGAACAAATTTATGTAACAGCGCAGTATTTAGATCCTATATTTTCTGCTGGTGTGGTTTAAGGATCTGCACGGTGAATCTGAGTACCCGCTCTTCCGTTTACAACCACTTTTATCCGAAACCGTCTCGCTGTCTTGAATATTTCTCACTCCGACATTCAGATATACTCTTGGATCTTGACTATATTGTGCTCTCACTAACGTGTTCTTTTACTTTGTGCTCACGTAAGCCGCTCCGCAGACTTCTCTACATTCTAAACTTAAATCTCTTCCGTTCTCGTGGGACAATCCCGAACTAATGCTGAAATCTGCCACACCGATGTGTAAAAGTCTCTGTCCCTCAACTCTTTTTCTATTGTTGTGAAAAAAGTTGGCTACCACGTCAGAAAAGACGGATCCTGCACCGTTTTTCCCAGTAATACTAGCCAAAAACTTTCAAAATGGCCAATTATTTACCATTTAAACAAGTTTTGCGGCATACAGCTTTTAATCTCTCCACGAAAGTTATGTACGAGGAACGAGGCAGTCATAAATCGAGATTATAGTGTAACTGACTTTTCGTACAATTTTATTTTAAATAATCAAAATACGTGGGGCTAATGAGGTCTCGTAATACACAATCTAAACTCCTACCGACAAAAGGAGTGACGGAGTCTTCGAAGCGTCCGGTAAAATTAAAAAGAGGTAAAAAAAGGTGTGAAGGGATGTTCGCAGCATCTGCGGCTTCCAGATGACCTCCACCTTGAGATCACGATCGTAAATGCTCAACTGTAATGCGGACCATATGGTGCTCGCTCATGAACACGGCTCGTCTCACACACGAGTAAAAACCATGCACTATCGTAAAAACTCACTGCATACTCTCTCTCTCCATTCGTATCTATCTCTACTTTGCAAACGTTAGAAGAAGTCTTCACGGTTTCAACATGCCATTTTCTCAAGCTTAACGTTGACCATATGGTGCTCGTTTAATATCGTCACGTCTCAGATGAGTAAAAACAATACCGCGAACTTGGTTTCATGCGGTTAATCATCTTGTGATAATCTTTGCTAATTGGATTTTACGTGATAATCGTTATCTTCACCTGCGAATTGACATCTATCACGGGTTTTATCCTTTTTGTAAACAATAACTAATCTCCAAATACAACTTTTCTTGCCATCATGTTCCAAAAAAGTTCTCACTCCCATAATACATTTAATTTTTGTGAAGCTACAATATGAAGTATTTAGACAATCTTCCAGTCTTTTACTCTATCGAGTCATTCTCTTTCATACCGTCGTATTTATAAGAAAGTTAAGAAAATCATTACAGCCATAATTTCTTTTAAATAAGAGAGGATGCCTGTGAGAGATTTCTCTCGAGGGTATTTCTCTCCGGAGTGAAGATGGGGCTTACCTTCTGGGATGCCTCGTTCTCTCTCTGATTCCAAGGTTCTCACAGGTCGAGGCATCTCTAGTTCGTTTTGGAACGTATGCACTGAGGACGTAGACGTTGGGCATACTATAAGAGTTGTCCGCTGATTCCATTGGACCTTCGGCCAGCTGCTTCCTGCAACTGGTAGACACGGAGAAGGGAATGCTGCGACCCCGTGAGACAAGTACCCAATAGCCTGACCTACCTGATACACGTTTTCTAGGGGTTTTCCCTGCATATCTATTAGATTAATCACTGAGTAGGATTCTTAAGCTACAGACCGGTGGACCCAGGTCAATCTTGGGCTACCTCACACATCCCCCCTCCATTTTTAAATTACGTTCCTATGCTATTAAAGGGGAGTTGCTTGTTTCAAGAACACACTCATGGAGCCTGACACCCCCACCACATATTCTTTTATTATTACATGATAGAAACATACATTTTCATTTAATTCACAAACAACTATTTATTTTCTCTTCTTGAAGTGTGTAATTCACATGTTAAATGAGAACCGTTGATAATCGAACGAAGACTTTTGACAAAGTTTTTTCTGGTTTCCATGAGGGCGAGTGAGGGTGTAGTAATTCCACGACATTTGAAATGTGTATTATCGAAACGTCGTGGAATTATTACACCCTCACCCGGTTGGAAGTCCGAGTAAACTTTGTCGAGGACTACTGGGTTTGAGTTTTCTTCCAATTAATTTACAATTGTTAAACAAAGCTTTCAGCAATTTAGATAACTAAATATTAATTTTTTCTAATATTTTAATTTTTACTTGTAAGAATATTTTCAGGGCAGCGAGCTGACTGTCCTGAACCGCTTATTAATAAAAGTCTGGCTTTTATCCGCGTGTCCTTGTTCAGTTTTGTGACGAGATTAGCTCCTAAAGGGGAAGCTTTCTGGTTAAATAAATGGACAGATAAGGATTTTCTGTCATTCAATTAATGTGTGAACCACACCTCGATTTTACAGGCACCTTTAGTTTCGCAATCGCAGGTCGTCCAATCATCAAAGACGCCGAACGGTCGCATTTATAAAAAGTAAACGGATCTGACCGCACCGACTTGCACAGCGCCATCAGTTTATACCCTTCAATTTTGTGAGTTTAATAGTTATAGTCATGTTGAGAAAGTAAAAAGTTTCTCCGCTACTCTCGCAACTAGTTCCCAGCTCTACCTCTCGGCTAAAGAAAATTCAGTTCAAGTGAGAAGAAGGCTTCCCGGTTCCCAATTCAGTTCCTCCGGTTTCATTTCCAATTGTGCACGCACTTAAGAAACAGCATGAATCCATTGTCCTCCTTTGGTCGTTCACGCAATATCCTGCCTGCTTAATTGTCCTCAATTTCTCGGTGACAAACAAGACATTGCGAAGCATTTCTAGGAAGCATACGGAAGCACAGTTACAGATGACACGAATCAATGAGAACTATTCAAGGAATTACTCTGGGTTCCTTTATGACTTAATCAAAACGAGTAAAGTGCCTCTATGAGACCTCGACCTCTCCAATAGATGATTAAAATCGACCTCCGAAGATAATATTTGCCTGTACTTCATCCATTGACAACGAAATTACATAAAAATGTCACGAGCGAATTTAATATATTTAAACTGTATATATTAATAAAGCCAGTAATGATGTAATGAGTATTTCCTTTCTACATTATCACAGGTCTGACCCCAAAGTGAATAGATTACATTTTTTAGTATGATAGGAAACACGATATTTTTGTGAAAAGGTCCAATATGCCTTTGTAATGAAAGAGGCAAACATTGACATGAAATTAAATTTTGGCGTTTTATGTTCACCCAATCTCTTCCCGCCTCTCACAAGCTAGGGATTGTATTTATTATTACTACAGGTGAGCAATTGCCCGGCAACAGTTTGTTGATAAAATTAAAGTACATATATAATATGTTAATAAGCTAAAAGAACAAAGACAATTAACAAAAAATAAATAAAAATACAATTTTAAAATATAACACGTCCTTTTTTTTTACAAAATAAGCACCTAACTTTTAATTATTTCTAACTTCTTTTTGAAAACAATTGTATTCTTAGGGGAAGCCTCTAGTACCCTTGCACGCAAATCATTCCTGGTTACGAAGGAATATTTGCCCACATCCACATATGCGATGGATATTTCTGAAACGTCCTTTTCGGCCAGGAGCCAACAACACCCACAATGTATTTCATTTGTCAATTCAGAATAGGCGTGCCACCATCTCAGCAGTATCATGAATATTAATACTGTCACAACAAGAACATCATCAAAATTCTTTCAGAAAAAAGCAACGAAGGTACGACAAAGATTAAATTAATTTACGTACTGATAAATGGCATCGAGGTCTGACTTCCTCCTGCTCAGTTAGTGTTTTGGATTCAGTTCATTGTTTTGAAAAAATAAAAAATATTTTATTGATGCGTGAGATCTGCCCATTTATAGTTGAAACATATATATGTGATGGTTTTAATTAAGGTTCTCCTCGGTCAGTTTTGAGAAGTGGGATACAGGGATTGCACATATAATAAGAGTTGTATTCTGTTCCATTAGTAACAGTCGGTCAGTTGCCTCCAAAACTTGTCGAAGTATGGAATAGGAAACGAAGCGTCCCCACAACAAATCGTAGAACAGCCATTGGAAGAGTGTGGATTAAGTTCACAGAGTCGTAACTACCTTATCAGGATTTCCTAGGTTTTCACTGCATCCTTTTCAGCCGAAAAGGATTCAGGTACCGTAGATAAAATTTTACTACCATGTTCTACTTTCTGCATTCCCTTTAAATCCCTTTCTGCATCACGTAATTGGGGCTATTGGTACTTTCCGATAAAAGGAGAGCAATTTTCCTTGGGCGCGCAGCATTCTCTCTTCCATGCCTCAACCAGTTTAGAAACAGCGGACAGCCTTTATCGTATGTCCAAGGTCTGCAACATCGGACCAATCACGTCTCAAAACTGACCGAGGTGTTTAGTAATCTTAACTCAAAACTAGAGGGAAAAGACGATATTCCCGAATGAAGCCATGGTCGTCTCACCAGGGCGATTCACCTTCGAGAGATGAGACCAGCTACCACAGTCGAACTCATTTCCTGTCACCACCAAACCAAACAAATATTATTTAAAATTATTGCCAACACGTATGGGTTTGAAGAGACAATTACAAGAATCACGCTTACCAAAACTTTTATTCAATATTTAAACAGCGCTCGTTTCACTTACACCAATATTAAGTTTAATGCCGTAATAAATAATCCCCTCGGTTCTCCTATGAATCAAAGTAAATATTAACAATACGATAATTCCTTGTAGCGGATTTGTAGCACCAACTCAGTAATGAGGCAAATATTTACCACAGTGTACTTATAAGACTGCAGCTCCTTATCGTCCATCTAATGAGCAAACCAGATCTAAGCTTAAGAAAATGTTAATAATCCTCCAAAAGTATGAATATGTCTGAGAATCTTCTGAGTTAAAAATTAGTGTTTTTATACCTTAAGATTTATTTTTTATTCTCAGTAGTAGCTGTATGGATTTATTTTTGTGTGAAATGTTATTTGTCCTTTACACATGTCTCCACCGACCATTAACATAAATCTCAGTAAAAAGCATATCAAAACATAGATTTCTTTTGTTCCCAATATTTTTTTCTCGATTTTCGATTAGCTTCATATATATTTCCCTAAACAATTATTGCAGGAAATTGTTAACATCATATAATCAGAAATCGATGATTTGACGTACGCCAATTTTTGGACCAGGGTAGTTTTTGATGGAATGTTGATCCAATCAACAAAGTGGGCTAATCCATACCAAGCGATGCAGAAAAAAAGTAATTCAATCATTCGCAGAGCTGTGCCACTTTATTAACACTTCAAAAAGACAACAAACAGTAATTTCCAAGATTAGGTCATTACCACTACTACTCGTAACTATTTCGTTTTACCAGATCGAGCCAGCTCATCTCTGAGTCGTGTGACCGACAACTCGCCATTCAACATATTTTCTTTGAATGTACGAAGTATAATTTTATTCACAGGAGGACCATACACAAATTCTCATCTGAAGATTTCTGCTCAACGCACGTATGACAACTAAAATCTGAACCTACAAGCCACGCTACTAGGATAAGAAGTTCACATTTTTTCATACTCTGTAACCCAAATGTAACCTCCAATGGAGGGTCAGCAAAAAGTAGTTAACGTGAGCCTAAAATATTAATAAGAAATAAAATAATTGGCTATTAGATAAGAGCATTTGTACATTCCCATTCACAACTTATTTTTTAAATTTTTCACTATGCCCGTTTAAAATATGGTGGCCATTATTCTTTCTGGCCTCATGCTGTTTTTTAAGTTTTCAGGTAGAGGAACACGAGGCGGAACGGGATGTAAATTCGTTGTTTTAAGCTATTTTGATATTGGATTAAGTAAATACTAGAATAAACTAATGTTTTATACTTATATGAAATGATTTTTATTTTTTGCAAAATTTTACAAAAATTGTTAAACAATAAGTGTCTCGTTCCGCCCAGACTTTCCCTATCTTTGATTTTCTCAATTTACCAGCACTGAGTCGTCCTATAATTTTCCAGTGAACAGTATAATCTGGCATACAAATAAAATCTCTTTTCATATATTATAGTTTCATGCATTCCGTGTAACACAATATTATTCCAAGAAACAACATTTTGTCAGTCTCATTTTCTTTGCTTTTACATATATCATCGAGTTCGTTTATTTATATTACCAATGGCAACTAGGATACCGTTTAGACGTTCCACCCATTTAAAAATCAAGCTTTTGGAACTTTTCCAAAGTATGAGCTCTAATATCTATGTTGGGAGAGCAGATATACATCTAAAACTCTCCCACATAAAATATCTTTACAGCATCAATCTTCAGTATAAATTCAACCTTTGAAATTTAACTCAAAGTTGGCATAAGAAAATTGTGAAGCAGGGGGAAAAATGAGTGATTTTCATATGCAGGGTATACCAGTATAATACTACAATTATTTAAACATGTAACATAACTGGCAGCAATTTTAACTCGGTTCCTTAAAAATGTAAAGGAATTAGGTTTTAACTATTAAAATTTCAGGAAATGCACCAACAAAATATGTTTTTTTAATATGGTCATGCACCACTGATGCACCACTAGTCATCGACTGACCCAAAGTATCTCTGTAATAGTTGTTAGATTGATAATAATGGGGTGTTATTAACAATCAGTAAAAAAATACCGTAACATGCCGAAGATAGGGCGGATGAGAAGAACTTGTGTACTTTACGATGTTGTCAAAATCAATGTCTGGAAATCTTATCGTGAGCCGTTTCTCCAATAACAGATAGGAAAACTCTATTTAGTAATATGTGAAGAGCAAAGCTCATACACACAGCCTACAGATATCGGAAGAAAAGGATGAACCTATTGTGACGGGGATGGGTTTCTGTAAAGTAGGATATATAAAATTAGATTCGGTGACCTTAGTGAATCCTTCACTTCTGTAAAATCTTAAGAGGTCAAAGGCATGGAGATAGCCGACTAGAGGAGGTCATAGATTAAACCACAGCATCAGAGAAAAAACAGTTTATTATAACCCATAACTAATTGGAATTAATTTTTCGACTCATCAATCATATGACTGGTTTGTTGCAGTTTATGGTGGTAAATTATGTTGATTTATTGCAATGTTCTCCTCGCGTAAATATTATCTTATGCATTCTCATCATTCAATGTATTTACTAGCTCTTCTTTTTCCTAGGTATTCCACTTTTGCATTACGTATGATTATTTTTCATAAAATAATTATAAATCCTAATTTAATTTTAGTATCTATTAACATGTGTAAATCAAAACAAAAACTTTCCGAAGAAGTAACAGTAAAAGTCATTAACAGATTAGAAACTGCTCAAGTAACGTCTTATAGAATAATTTCGTCAAGACTGTTGCGATAACTAATTATATAAATTACATAAATTATTGTAAACATTTTAACGGTCATTTGTTTGTGTGATGTGTTTATATTTGTTCCATTGGGAAAAATAATAAGAATAAGTAGGGGATATTCTTGTCAGAGAGTTGTGGAGAGGTAGGAAGGTGGTTGCATGGGAAACTAAGCATTGTATTGGTTCTGCCGGATTTAAAATATTTTTAAATGTTGAAATAAATTTGTTTGATATTGAAATGTGAAATCCATTACTAATTTAGGACGAAACGTTGTTCTTACTGGAAAAGAATAAATGTATGCACGGAATAATGAATTATCATTTAAGCTTAAGTTATATGTTAACCATTTAACTTAAATCGTATGAATATCAATAAGATCTAGAATTTCAAGTATTTGATGTGTGTGTATCCAGTAATATGAAACAGTAGCATTGTGCGAATGGAATTAGGGAAACGTTACCCATTGCCGAGATTAAAAAGATTCTTGCTCTATCAGCTGATTTCAAGGTTTTCCAACTGGCTTGAATAAGTGTCCTAAATTGTATGATGCTCATAGCAGGAAACGTAGATAGAGTTCTTAATATTTGAAATATATTTTACTACTAACAATAAGGAACCTATGTATTGTGGTTCCTGTTCATGTACGTTAGTAGAGGCGTCTGAGTTTTCTAAAAACTTTTACGTCATTAGCGGCATTAAACTCATCATAGCTAAAATAACAACTTCTTCGCACTGTTAGATGGAAGTCAGGCTATGTAACCGCATGCATTGGCGTAAATACTACTTAGTTATTATAAATATTATTTGTACGAGAGGCGTGCTTAAAGGCATCCGGCCTGATGGTTGAATAATCTTGTATATAAACAAAAACGCACGATATTTAATCGGAAGCGGTTGTATTGTATTATAATTATTAAATCTACAAATGGGCAGATGCCCGGTGGCAGATACATAGAACTTAAACAATAATTAGTAAACTGATCGTAAGGACCATATTTAACCTATAGTTGAATGTATAATTATATTCAATATAAATAAATAAGTGTGAAATCATATTATTAGAAATGAATTTTTTTTTAAAAAAAGAATAGTATTGTTTTTGCCTGAAAAGAAAGAAAGAAAAAATCAAAAAACTGGAAATATATTTCACTGTAGTATATTTTTAGAGATTTCGCAGCACTGATCACTTCACTACACTACTCTAAACTTAGATTGAGTCGAAATTTGCTTTCTGTTAGAGGAAGTTCCCCAATCACTCCTGCAGGCAGATTGTTCCAGGAATTAATTGTCCTATTTAAGAATGAGTATTGGTGCCTTGCTTGTAATTTAAACAGGTGATCATTCCTCCCCTCCCGTTCCGAGTCGATTCTTTCATTCTTTCTCGGATTCCCTGCCAAGGTTTTTGACCTGCAAAAGCTCTGTAGAAGATGTGTAGCCTAGCTGTTTCTCTTCTTGTCTGTAGCGTATCCCACCCTAGTCGCTTTACCTTTTCGTTCCTATGCCCAGGTCCTATTTGCTCGAATTTTGCGGCCCTTCTTTGCACCCTTTCTAAGGATGCTATTTGGCCTATCCTGTACGGATCCCAGGATGCTGCACCATATTCCATAAGTGGGTGTAGTAATGACAAATATGCCAACTCTTTAGATTTCGCATTCCCCTTGTTGAGTGTTCTCATGACAAAGTGCAAGGTGTTCCACGCTTTCCTTGTAGCATAGTTTACCTGCCCCCAACTTACTGTTAAAATAAATGCCTAGGTATTTACAGTTTGTCTCCTCGATCACTGTTTCCCCATCTATTTTATATATCAATGCATATTGAGCGCGCATTTTAGTAAAACTAATCGCCTTACTTTTACTATTGTTGATTTTTATTTTATTTCGCTTAGCCCGTGTACTTAGAGTATCTAAGTCAGTTTGGAGAGCAGCTGCGTCTTGTTCCCCATTTATTTCCCTGTAAATTACACAGTCATCTGCAAAAAGTTGGACTTAAGAATTTATATTATTAGGCAAATCATTAATAAAAATGAGAAACAATAATGGGGCAATAACTGATCCCTGGGGGACTCCCGATGTTACATATCCGTGTTCTGAAGTTTCTTTCCCAACTTTAACTTTTTGTAGCCTATTTTTTAAGAATTCATGCACCCAGGTGTGTTGCACAACTTTAGAGAATGAATCAATAAGCAACTTATTTTACCGAACACTCCGCGAATAGTCGAATTACGAGAACACGCCGATATTAACGAATGCTATTTGGTTTACTTGGTTTTTAGAAGCATAATATAATAAATAAAAAAAATTCTAATAAGATTTTGAGCGTAATTTTTAAAAGGTGAATAAGTATTTTATTATCCAGAAAATATTTATAAATCTAACACATGTATGTCCGTAAATTGTCAAGGAAATATGTGAGAAATCAAGGCGATGCAGTAGCTATTACTATTGCTTTCAAATATATTCTAAGAAAAATGAAAGAGTTTATCATTTATAATGAATGAAAGATTCAGCAGTTGACGGATTTTGGGTTTCATTCCAGAATATATTTTATTAATATTCTCGGGTAAATTTTTGGTGTTAGATAAACGAAATTTGATACCTAAAGGTGTTAATTTGAGTTGAGGTGAAATAAAATGGATTCTACTTTTAACACAGGAATGTCGCTTTTTAAGAAAAATATATATGTCATGTGGGGTAAAGTCTTCACCGGGGCAGACAGGCATATATTGATTTGTAAGAGCAAATCACCTCTGGCTTGGTTCCACGGACGCTGTAATTCTTGGAGACACTCTATTTATTGACTGAGCTATTTCTGAATACCGACACAAACATTGCAAAACGATGCTTTGCATATTTTGGAGAGGGAGGGGAACAGCTTACCCAACTATTGTATTGTGTGGTTGTACTACGCGTAGAAATGGACTCCAAAATTAAAATGCCGTCACATAGATATATCTCAACCAGAGCATTTAAACGTCAAACCCACGCGCAACTCAATGTTAGTAGAACCATTACAAACAATTTCGAGTCAACGTCGTATGTTGAAGTCAATACTGATTGGAAATATCCTGCAGATATTTTTATTCAGTTTCACGATAAGGCGCATTGCTCTTCATCTACATTACAGAATGTGTGTAAGTATTGTGAACGGTAATTACTGTGCACGGGCTGTAAGTAAGAATACAAAAAAATTGTGAAGCTTTAAAACGAGACAATTGTCTGAAAAATGGACAAAATATAAAATTACTTAAGTGTTATTATAACATTAAGTTGATACAAAATTCACAACCCATGCTTCGCAATATTAATAGCTTTATTGATCTGATTTCTTTTAAAATAAATAAGTAGACAGCCAGGTAAGTCAGAAATAAAATTTAATTTAGTAAGAAAAAATTAGTACAACACGGTGTTATTTAAACATACAAATATGCAGACATATTTTAAATGATAATTAGGGATAGGTTAATTATTTAAAAAATTATTTTTGCTTTTAATAATAATAATAATTTTACTTATATAAAAAATGTCTTAAGTGGGCCCCGCACACTATCCACAATTATATATATTTGTTAAATTAGTTGATTTTGTAAATTTCAAAAGGTTTCTCAGGGTTAATTATTGGAGTAACAACGTGAAGCAGACATTTTATGTTCATAACAAACCTGTTTCATCCTCTCAGCAATTCCGGAAGTTCTGCGTAGTGATTTTCCTTCTTCCTTCTCGGGTTTCCTTTATCGCATTGTGGATTTGTTCTCTGTTGACGGAAAATAGTTATGGACCTAGTATTAACCAGCGATTGAGGAAAACCCAGTTTTCCTCCTTCTTCACTCCAACATACAGGAACTTCCTTTCAATTTACAAGCAAGTCAAAAGTTCTGACCTGTCTTGCTCGATCTTCCTTCTATCTCAAGAGGAACAATGAAACCTCCTCTGCTTGCCTCCCTTTCAACTCACGATCATCACTGAATTATTAATTTCTTCTTCTCTCCTACGTCCTCTGCTTCCTGTTTCCTTCAACTGACTGCCTTCCTGCTTCCTCACCCTTTCAACGTCTTGATCAACTCTGACTAATTTTCGTCTACTCACCTCCCATCTAAACTCTTATTTTCCCCTTCTCTAGGGAAAACGCCACTCCAAGTTACGTGTCTTTACCAATGTTTATGCGTCCTTCGTCCAGCGCGGAAATTTTTGAGCTTGGGAAATTATGCAGAGTGAACGTTCCTTCAGCAAAACAATCATATCTTGTAGCAGAAGGCAGACACGTTGGCGCTGGGAATTCCCATCTCTTACCTGCTTGTCTGCAAGCTAGAATATTCTTGCTGAATTTTGATCGTTTAAAATAAAAAAGTGAACAAAATTAGGGAGGGGTCATACTGCGCTATAATACAACCACACGATTCATTAGATAAACACGTAACCTAACTATAAATTGTGAGGCAGAGGCGGGCAATTTTTTTGTAGGTGGCCGTATAAAAAATGAATGGTGGGCTACGAACGAAAATTGTTGTATTTATTTAAAAAAGAGAAGGTGCAGATACTATACATAATGTTGGTATTACATATAATAAAATAAAAGGATTACAACTCTAACCAACGAGAAGCTTGAGATTGCCTTTCGTTTGCAAGAGTTCAACATTTGGTGCAAGTGATGTTGCTGCTACGCGTAGGGAGATTTCTAAATTAATATCGATAGTTATCAATAAGTACTGCCGAAGAGATACATCGTTTTACATTAGAATTGCAGATTTATCTTTGAAAACGTAATCGGCGTGACGTGGCAAGAGAGAAAATTAATGACGGGTCGGACAAGTCTTGCACAAGGGCCGGATGTGGCCCGAGGGTTGCTCGCAGTTGTCCTAAAGCATTGCCATCAAAATTTTATAGCCAATTCCAATTATTTTCCTCGCAATACTTTTTAAGTATTCACTCAAAAAATTGGTATTAATAGCAATTAATGAGAGAAACATCTTAAATCTTCGTTGTTTACTTTCCATATACGTCCAAGGTTTGAATTGTATACAGTAACAGGTAGTCATTTGATTGGAAACGTTCCTTTTGATCTCATTAAAAATTAATACTCCAAAATTCTCTACTGAGAACAGAATGAGTTCGTAAATTAGGACAGAGACTGTAGACTCGCTTAGATTATTTCTCTGAAAGGTATTTGGGACACGGGGCATGTAACCACATATTAGAATACGGAATACGTAAAATAAAAGAAAAATTACAGTTACAAAATAAGGGGAAGACCTTAATAATAATAAAAAAGAATTGGGCAAGTTTTCCTCCTTCTTTGTTATGCTGCATTAATTCCAAGTTTTACAGGAATACTAAGGTTTGAAGGAGGAAATAATATGAAACGGACTGGTATCGAAAAAATGGCTGGTGTATAGAAATTTTAATTTACCATAAAATAATTACGGTCTTATGTTCAAAAATCTCATTTTAAATTGTATAAAGATAAACTAGTGTAGTCAAAATCGTATTTACTCGGTTTGGATACAATTTTAATGACTTAATTTACTGCTAATAATTTATTTAAAATATTATCTGCTCCTAGTCTAACACGTCCTGGAATTAATTCCCTGACGTACTGCGAGGCTAATGTTCGTTAATGTGACTGTTGCGAGAGTAGCTGAAGGGTTGAAACATATCCTTTACAATAAAATAGAACTTTATATTTCCACGCGTCCTGTAATTATTTCATATAATACTCGTTTCCAATTGAAATGTCTCTTATTTATTTGTAAAATTTTATGTGTCACATAGTGAGGTTTTCTTTCACCCAAATGCCAAAAGAGATGAGTATATAATGTGTTTGTACGAGAATGCCCGACCTACCTGATTAAGGTTTTCTATGGTTTTCCTGCATCTCTTTAGGTGAAACACCGGATAGGATCCTTAAAAACATAGTCCCGTGGGCCTGGTTAACCCTTGGCTACTTTGCTCTACCTTCCGCATCCCCCCTTTTCAATTCCCTTCCTTTGCTATTAAAGGAGAGTTGCCTGTTTCAGGATCACCCTCATGTAACCTGTTAACCCAAAAAAAGGGTGTTTGGACAACTAGTTTTATAACTATTTTAGAAGTAATCTTGCAATCATTTGAAAATGATTAGAATATATGTATGTAATTCAATTTCTGTCAATTTTCATTTCTCGACTGACGGTGTTTTTGTAAGACTTACTTTCTGGAAACAAAATGTCGGAAGGGTATTGGTGAAAACCTTCTGAGAGCGTGAGAAATTTGAACTAGGACTCACTAAGTACGGAAAGGAATGGGAATGCGATTATTTTTCTCAGAGGCAGTGCTACCAACAGAAAACAGGAGAATGAGCTAACAGAGATATACAAAATTGTAAGAAGCTGTAAAGAATATTAAGAGTCTGTTGGAGTACAAAAGGAAAAGCAGATCTATGTTGGCCAATAAGAAGGCGATTCCGAGAACTGTATTGCACTAGTAGTATTTGTTCAGTGAACTTCTGTCCTCTAAAGCCGCCATCGCCCTCTAGAAATTTTCAAAACTCGTGCTCCCTCTCTCCCATTATAGTTATACGATACAATAATTACTATGTAATAATAAATGATAACGAGTTCTCTGACTTAAATTGACTCATAAATTATTAAACCAGTCAACTTTGTCAGACACATTTTTAATAAATAAAAAATTATCAGGACGTATTGTAATAACCCTATCCCAACTTAAGATTACTTTAACTTTAAATATGCCAGGAATGCTGTTATGAGAAAGAAAATGCTGATGACTTCATAATACAATTATTGAGTTTTTTCGGTATTCCATTGTCTGAGTAAAGAAAGAGAAAAGGATAGATGGATATCAGAGAAACCAGGCAATGGAATACCCGATATTAACTCACCATTGTCAACATACTTCAAAACCGAAATACAATTTTATGCATTCTCTGTCTCTCGGTGTTTATACGTCGTTTTACTTGAAGCCACAAACCTACTATGCTACCAAATGAATAAAGTTTACATGAATTTTTCACAAATATATTGAACAACAACAAATCGACAAACTAGAAATCAAACCCTTAGTGAAGTGATTGTTATTTAATATTCACTGTTATAGAGACGAGACACCTCCACGCCAAAGGTGATATTATTTCATCGTCGTACAATGGGCTGTAACGGCCAAACACATCTGTTCGGGCTTTTGGTGGTGCGGAGTCAAAATAAAGATGACAGCATTTGAGCCAGGGACAAGAAAACTCAGAGTCCGTGTCGCGCTTTGGCTGTTTCCCAATTTTGGTGAGAATTGACGGCATCTGGTGGTGTATTTCCCCAGTTAGAACCATAAATGTTATTGGTGGATATCCATCCCTGCCACTTTGGTGATATAAACTAAAGGAGTGGGGAGGAGATTTTTAAAAAGGCTGGCAGAGAGATTTTGGGATACATATTTTTGGAGTGGGAGGATATGGATACATTTTTTTGAAGAGCAGATTTGGACAGATTTTTCGAGAGCGGTGAAACGGGAAGATGGCAAGACAATTTTGGTGAGAGATTTCAAGCAGATGATCGGCAGGCAAATCAAGGACAGGACAATAAACGGAAATTTTTCCTGAACCAGGAAGAATAGCAGCGGTGGCTGTGATCTGGAGAGAGGACGACCCAATTGGGAGGAAGGAGGTGGAATATGCACTAAGCCGACACGGTAATTACCCCTGTGACTTTTTGCTGATTTTCTGTCCTGTCAGGTCCGCGTATATTTTGTGTTTAACATTCTGTTCTATGAGAAGGTCCATAATATACGACCCTGAGTGTAGAGTTAGAAAATTGTTAGTTTTTAAAATTTAATTTGTATAATTTGTTGTGTAATTATACTTGTAGTTTAAATTAGAAAGAACTCCCGGCATAAAGATCGAAATAGAAAAATTGTAATTATTATTGTAAATATGTTTTCTGGAACAAGTAAATTTTCTTATTTTTATTACAAAATCTTATTATTAATATACCAATATTCCACTTAAATAATTAATATCCCCCCACATCTCAGGGTCATATTACAGTACTTTTCCTCTTAAGGAGCATAAATATAAAAAATTGGAGAGTTGATTTTTACAAGTCAGAATATAATTGATTTTAATAAATAAATAAATAAGCAATAAAAAGTTGAGAAATTTCTAAAGCTCTGTACTTGACAAATTGCAGGATTTATAAATTACCAATTGCAGTAAGGACCCTTTTTATATGATGATAAAGAAAACTCGTGGAAGAAAATGGCTTATTTTGGAACTTAGTAAATTCTTTCTGTGAAGCTTAGTTTAATCGATAAATTCATGTATATTTCTTAATGCTACTTCGAGAAAATATGGAAAGACTATTAACCATAGTTATTTCTAATTACTTTAACGTTATAGGATTGAGTTTACTTTCAATAAGAATCGTAATATTAATTTTTAACTAAATATTTACAGTATAGAAGTCTTCAATAATTGAATAGATTTAAATCCTTAACACCTGCATTTTAATCTAGATTTACAACAAAAACATTTATGACACAGGTAGTCCAGCTAGTTAATATTTATCAATAATAAGTATGATCCATAAATGTAGTGATTTTCATTTATATCAGTGGGTTCTTTTGTCAAAATAAGTAGAGGTACGTAGTATTCGCATTCGTGTCAGTCATGTTTTTCGTAACGATGTCCGTCGCTAAGCAACAGCAACATCGGGTTCAGGTTCGTGATGCGTCCCTCCGGGTAATTCGCTCTCTAATAGTATCTAATGACTTCTCGCCAAGGGTGTAATTACGGTACATATATTACCGTCATTAAGGCCCATAGGTCAGGGGAAGGGAAGCCATGGCCACGAAATTTCGGGCACCACGGCCTCTGTTTATTTTCGTGTTGCGATGAGTTACATCTCTCTCTCTCTCTCTGTTTCTTTCCTTCTCTCTGTGTGCCTGTCTTTCTCTATGCCCAAAAGTTGGACGAGGAGAGTTAATGCTTGAAAATAAAGAGAGATGGAGAGAGTCTGTGTGTATTTAATAATGATGATCATCATAATGGCGATGGAAAAATTGGCTCAGCCTTCAAGGCAAATGAGTTATTAGACATCGTTTCTATATTGGCAGTAAATTATCCTTTACTGATTTTAACCCAGCATCTATTTTGTTTTATTCTACACGCGAGTAGAACCATAAATTAATAAAGAGCGAGGGTTTTCCCGGTGAATTGGTTTCAAATTCAACTCTCGGGATTCAACCCGGGTCAAATATTGCTTACACAACGTTTCGACAGCAAGCCTGACGACGATGGCGGAGCTTGCTGTCGAGACGTTGTGTAAACAAACTTGGACCCGAGTTGAAACCCCAGAATTGTATTTGAAACATAAATTTATAATTCACAAACTATCATCAAACAATATTTCACACTAGTCAATAACAAAAAATTGACAATAAACAACAAACCAGATACTTCTGAAGAAAATATTAACACTCAAACTACAGAGAATATTACCAAAATTAAAGAGAAACCTACGTACATAAGTTTCACTTATGTACACACATTAACGTATAAAATTGTGAATATTTTAAAACAATTTACTGTAACTGAGTTCATTTTCACTTTTAAACCTAATAATCATATTAGAAACCTATTAACGAAACTGAAAGATATATAAAATACCATGTAAACACTGCGATAAATCATATATTGGCTATACCAAAACTAATATTAAAACCAGAATGTACAATCATGAACAAACATTGAAAGCCAAATTGAAAAATAGTGCAATATTTTCATGCCACGTACAAACTAATAATCATGAATTCGCATTCGACAAAAGTCGTATTTTATACATGAACAATTTTAAAAGCAAACTCATATTCGCAGAATCAATGTTTATTAATATTCTTAGAGATTAAGTAATTAATTTCAGAAATGAAGGAAGTGCTATACATTCAGACAATCAATAAATTACAATAATACTCAATATTATACTTTAATAAAATTTATACAAGTCATTATGCTACTACCCATGTATCTTTATATATATATATTTCTGATTACATACAAAAATAAATAATCGATGTTAATGATTAATAATAACCTCGCTTATACTGAGGTTTACCGCCCGTTTGTAACGGACGACGTGTAGAAAAACACAAATATTTTATATATTAACAACGTAATTTGTACGGAAAATAAGAATATTATAAAATAGTGTACAACTACAAGGTATGTAAAAATGATTATATGTTTTGTAATAATTGAATTATAATCAATATATTGATTGATTTGTATATTATTAGGATGAATATGGCAGTATAACTGTCGAAAGCTAACTCTTTTAAAATATAATAACTTGCAAAACAATGACCGTAAAGGAGTTTTTATTACCCATTACATATAATATGAAGATTAATAGAGGAAAAACCGAGTTGATGGAGTCTATTGTTGAATAACAAAGTGTATTAGATTGGGAAGTTAAGGAATTCTGCTACTTGGGCAGCATAATAACTACGGATGGTAGAAATATAGAAGACATAAGGAGTAGGATAGCACAGGCAAGGAAGGCTTTCGCAAAAAAGAGAAATTTACTTACGGTTAATGAATGTGAATATTAGGAAATCATTCCTAGAAATGTTCGTATGGAGTGTGGCATTTTATGGGTGCGAAACGTGGACGGTAGGAGTTGCAGAAAGGAAAATAAAAAGCTTTTGAAATGAGGTGAAATAAGAGAATACCAAAAATCCGATGAGCGGATAGAATAACTAACAAGGAAGTTCTAACCACAATAAGAGAAGAGAGAACAATATGGAGAATTTGACCATTAGAAGGGATAGATTAATAGGCCACGATTTGAGTCATGAGGTTCTTGTAAAATTAGCATTAGAGGTAAATGTGGAGGACAAGAACACAAGAGGGAGGCGAAGGGTGCAATACACTAATCAGATTAGTGAGGATGTAGAATGAGGTAGTTATGCATAAATGAAAAAGCTTGCGGAAGATTGGTTAGCATGGTAGGTTGCATCAGACCAGTCTTTGGATTAATATAATTACAATTACGATGTTTCGTCCATTTTTGTGGACTTGTTCGGGTAAATTTTTAAATATAAAATACTATTGCATAATATACTTTTTAAAATATAAAATAATATTTCAAAAAGAAATTATTTTTGAAAACTGTTGAATGTTTCTCGATTGAAAATGCCAGTTTTTATACATCTTTATCTATAATAATTTATAAATATGTACGTCAAAAAGGAACATTTGGAGAAATAAAATGATGAAGTCCCACACATGGTGACGAAACGTCGGACAAATTGAAAAAAAGCTTTTTTTTAAAAAAATTCATTCTTAATTTACAGAATTTTTCCAATGAGTGATGTTTCATTGAAATAGTTTTTACATAATGAAAATCTATTTAAATTTATGTATTGTGACCTTAGATACATGCAACTAATGTTTAATTCAATATTCTAAATATTTGTTTAATTTGGATGTTTATAATTCATTAGTAAAATTTTACACAAAACTTAACGTAGATTTTCCATATTTTCTTGACATGGTAAAATTAAATCCTTTTGTTAGGAATGGTTTTGAGAGTAACGATATTATCTTATTTCTCCATCAAATGTCCTTTTAATCTATATAATAAAAAAGGATGTGTATATATTTGTTTGTTTCTATAATTTAATGTTAATATATTCTTCGTAAATATTCAAACGCGTGAACAGATTGCAGCAAAAATATGGAAACAATTTTTTTGAAAAACAAGGAAAAATTGTGTGGCCTACACATTGAACATTCTAGCACAAAGACGGGAATTTTTTAAAATTGAAATTATAGTCGCGTCAACAGTGGACGTTCTTGGTGATTTCAAAAATAGACCCTTTTAGAACAGTGAAAAAACTATCACAACGACTTAGATTTCCTCCGAAATTCCAATTTCTACAATAAATTTAAGGATACTGTGAACAGCCATTGGAGAGGTACATAGTTCCCGCCTAGAATAGTATAGTTAGGGTTCAATCAAAAAGGATGTGCGGCATAGTCACAGCGGTGTTACAATGTCACCATAAAGGCTGTGAATACATAGAAAAGAGAAATGAATGTGTAATGCGGGAGTGGATGATCTCAGCCTTGCAGCTGTCTTCTCGAGATATCAAGTGGATAGGTTATTTCCTTGAAGGACTCCATTTCATTATAGAGAATTCCTACGTTTTTCCTCTTCTATCATTAATCCAACTTCCTATCAGGAGGTTGATGCACCCGACCATTAAGATGATTTTGATGTTGGGTCGCAGCATTCCGTTCTCCGGGTTCTCCGCCAGTTTTAGGAAGCAGTTGGCCGACCAGCCAGTATGCATAATTTGCAAGTACCAAATTTAATAACAATGACGTATACGCAAGTAATAATGACAGCGTGCGGAAAGCTAAAAAACAATAATAAACGTTTGAGACTGTTCCTGCTTTATATCTGTCTGATTTACTAAAATTTTGTACTTCATCGCATGACCTTCGCAGCGTCATATCGTTAACTATTATATACAGCCTTGCTCACTCACCGTTCCTTCTAATTATTCCCTCCCAGTTTCCCTGGTACCTTTTAGGTAATTTAGAAGATAGCGACCTGGCCTCGTGATATGCGTAACCCAAAGATAATCCGAATCAGGTTTACCGGATAGAACTCCTCTACTGCAAGTAATAATAATAATAATAATAATCATATTCTGTAGATCCTGTAAAGAAGCTAAGCTTCAAGGATGTGGAATGAGTCAGGGTGTACATTTATTACATTATTTTATTATATAAAAGATAAATATACTTTTAACAAATTTTTGTAACCAAATAGAAAGGCTATTCCAACATTATAAACTAATTACTCGTCTCCGATTCTTCTATAAATTCCTTTACTGAATAGAAGGAGTGGCTAAGCAAAATTGAGGATAATTCAGACTTAAATTTACCTTGGTTATAGGACAACTGTTTAATTCTATGCGGCAGTCTGTTGAAGATGGATATCCCAGAATAATGCACACGTTTCTGTGCAATTGACAATGTTTTACATTTTTTGTACAGATTATTTTTGTTCCTTGTATTGAAGGGATGAATATCAGAATTATTCAAAAATAAGTGCCTATTTGTGATTAAAATTAACATCAATGAATAAATTTATTGGCACGTCAAAGTGAAAATACCTAACTTTTGAACAGAGTTCTGAAAGAAGTTCGTGAGGTAACCTGACATATTGCTCTAATAACACGTTTTTGACTAATAAAAATCTTATCTATGCCTGCTGAGTTGCCCCAAAATATAATACCATATGATAAAACAGAATGGAAATATGCAAAGTATACTAATTTTCTTGTCCTACATCTAACCGTTACATCATCTCGTTAAGCAATAAAAATTAATTAATTATTATTAGTTAAGTAAAAAATTAAATTTTAAAAGAAGTAACCTGACTAGTAACAATACTATAACTGGATAAACAGTTCTTGGGTTTCCACCCTGGTTGAATGACGTTTCGAACCCTAGCGGAAACTCAAGAACTATTTATCCAGATTATACACCGGGAAAATGATCGATCTTTGATAATACTAAAACAATTACAAACAAACATTGTTATGATGATAACAAACATAAACTTTATTACAAATATCTGAATCATTATGCGTATTACTGAAACAGTTAAATTAAGAGTTTTATATCTGAAGTGGTTAACTCTTAGACCTCACGATTACTCTCATTAAACCGATGCGTGAGATGATTCTTGGAGTGTGGTGTCTACAGTAGTTGGCGTCATTTCCAATTTCGTCACTGTCATGAGAATAAATATTCAAATTTATTCTCTGACTAACCACAACCATAATACGAGGTGTTATGTCCACGAGCTCTCTACAAATGTGTATTCACAGGGCGTAAAATTAAATTTCATAATAAATTAATTTTAAATATTTTTGCTCCGACTACTTGTTCATTACGTATGTAACTCAGCAAATTTCTACTGCTCCTTAAGAAAGCTATCAAGAGGAAACGTTGACACGAAAATCTTTGTATGACTCACTAAAAAACTGGTTATAACCTGTGAACTAATGGACTCGTCAGATTACTAATTTTTTAAATATTGAGTTAAGTATGAGAGAGGTGAAAACAACATGACAAAACATATAGTTCTAAGAAGAAGAAAATTAAACACTGAGAAATAGTACTCCGAATTGTTCTTTCAAAAAGTACTGAGAAGTTGCTGATTGCTAATGTAACGAACGTAACAACGAAACAATAGTTCGGTACAAAGGTTCTGGTAATTATCACAGCCTACCGAAAAGATTAGCAAGCCACGAGAGAAAGATGGCATTGTAAATCCATCAATCCACAAACAAAAGTATTAAAAATTCTTGGAATGACATTTAGTACGCATCAAAATGTATCCCTCAAAATAATTTCATCAATTTGTATACTGTTTAAATTTTTTTTGGCCTGCGTCAATGTACTATGTCAATGCTAAGTGGAAGTAAATGCGAATATCTGAATGTACTCACTTTTTTGAAATTACCAAAAATAAATAATAAAGCAGCCGTATTTCACACACACACACACACACACATATATATATATATATATATATATTGTAATGTAAAAACGCAGGTGCCTGCTGATTTGGTTACATAGTTTAATTTTAAGGTGCAAATGATATATGGATGGTTAATTTAATGTTGTAATGTGAAGGGGATTCGGGTGCAATTATCGGTAATTGTTGTCAGTGTGAAGTGCTGTTGGGCCTACAATGAAGAAAGTTTTGTACGACGACAATAGAGGCCAACAACAATGAAGATTAAATTGGCTAAAAGTGGGTGAAGCCCCGCAAGGAAAATCCAGCGGGAGTGTGAAATCCCGAGAGGAACCCCCGGGATTTAGTGGAAAAAACCCGTGACGGGAACTCCCTGGGCGAGAAGTTAAAAAGGAGATGAGACGTTGCAAATGAAACAGAAGGGACGGTGATTTTAGAAGAGTTGGACCTGGAGATCAGAGGGCAGACGAGATCAGTTGGGGAGAGAGAGCAGACGAGGAGTTGGGCCTGAAAAAGGAGACGAGATGGTGATATGAGAGGAGTTGGACCTGGATCACACTACATTCCTCGATGCAAAGCAGCTGAAAGGCGTACTTAAAAGACAGAGAGACGTGGAAACATTCGTCAGGTTGAATGCTTGTAGGCCCAGTAATTTTGGGTAAGTTCAACATAGCTGTGAAACTTGCTCATTTTGTTGATTATATACATTTAGATGATATTTTATTCATTTTTTAGTAACTGCGTACTTCATTTCTCGAGAGACCCAAAATCCTCTGAGATATTGTTTAATGTAAACATTATAAAGATAAAATTGAGAATTATTAAATTGTATAACCGTTTAAAATTTTGTACAGTAAATAATTTTAAGCCTATCCTAAGAAGAGGATATTACTATATATATAAAGCAAAATATACTATATATGCACGTTTTATTTCATTTAGTTTAATGTATTCGTAATACTTGAGCGATATATCTATTCAGTGAGACTCTGACCAGAGACATTTACGTATGAACTTAAAACGTGGAATGTATTTTACTTTATTTAATGTATTTATAAGGCATATCATGCATAAATATTATCTTTATGCACGTCTTCTCCTTATGAACTTTAGCTATACTAAATCTCGAACTCGTCCGTGTTCGCAATGTGCTTAAAAAGGGGTACAATATTTTGCCCTCACGTATAATATAATCAACATAGATTATTTTGAGAAGAAGAGGTGGAATACAATTCGGAGTAAGCCTTTGCAGTGTATGCTTACCTAACGCGATATTTTTGAACCGGAATTAGGGAAACTCTCCTGCCGATATGATTCATGGACTGCTGCGTCTACGGTAGTCGGCGTCGTTTACTGCTTTTTCATTGGCGCCGGTGATGATGTGAAATATTCATATTTTGACAGACATTCGTCACGACCTTACTTTGTTTCATTCAATATTTGCGGCTTTCTGACTTATTTCTCTTTGTCTTGAGCCATTTATTTAATTCCTCCGACTTTCTTTCCTTCACAGAGTATAGAGAAAATTCAAAAATCAATTTTCTGATATTAAGTAAGCTGATAAATAAAAATACAACTAATAATATCAGAAAAACAAATTGAATTAACGAAAAGTAGTCCCCATTTTACCTTATGGTCTAACAGACTTTTATGAATGTTCTCCATACTGGAGAGTCAGCCCAAGCCACTTAATACAATTCCACTCCTTCTTAGAGATCACAGTAATTCACTTCAAATTAAATTAATTTGGTCGTTCCTCTATTATTGTATGAATTTATCCAATGGGGATTACAGTTAATGTTAATTACATGCAATTTATTGTTACCCGTTACTTCCCTTCCGGGATAAAATAAATTATTTTAGTTTGAACTGCTTTTAATCAATACTTGCTATTTCAATTTCTAAATCTAGGGTGGCTTGGTTGAAGTATAATTTAACGAAATGTTTCTGAGAAATATTTCAAATGAAACAATATAATTCAATTAAAATTGTAGTTATAATTTATAATAGTTGTTCAAGTTTAGTCGATGCTCTAGAGTATTATCATTCCTTCATCCATTTAACAAAAGAGAACTTACTTTCAGAAACGGTATCAATACCCTATATAATATAGTTTTATTTCGCGTGACGTGATGCTTCTTGGCTCGCGCCGTTACTCCAACACTCCTCGGCGATTAAGGATGTCACCATCTTACTTCTCAACCACGAGAAACTTGATTGATTTATACACATTTCACGGCGCTCTGTTTTATTTTAGAGCATTATATTTGCAGGTTGTATTTTTAAATAAGTTTTGAACCTTACTCCTCTTTCTTCTGTCTCGTACGGTCATAAATTAAGTGCAAACCCCCCACCCCCTCTTTCCACGTCGCCAACCTCCACACTTCATCCGACTTCAAATTTTATGTGTTGTAGTTGCGTCACATCACATTATTAAACATTTATACTTTTCCTACAGTTCTTTTTTTTAAATTTTAATATCCGTATAGTGTTTTCTGATAACAGTATCCTGTTCACTTCGTCGTATACTTCCCAAATTCTCTCATTAAGATATATTTCACCCCATTTGCTCAACTTTTGCAATATTACAACCATCCATTTTAATGAGATTTCTATTATCCTCTTAGCACGTACTGACCAAATTATGACGCAAAACGTGTCTAAAGCAGGGAAAGTTCTTACAAAAAAATTATTTTCCAATGTTGCTAAGCATATCGAAATGTTTTGCAGTTTTTTGAATAGTTCACATCAATCTCGTCATTGCATTCTTGTCATGTGTAATTGTGCTGCTTTGCCTTTACATTTTCCGTTTCCTATTGATTACGAAATGATCAGTAATCTTGAACCATGTCACTGATTCCCGTTATTTACGTCGGCTTTGTTTTCCAAAACCCGACCGCGATATGTGTCGTCTTCCTTTGAACGCGTTCCATTACCTCATCGGTGATAAAATTGCTAATAACCGTTTACTCAGAACCGCTTCGTTGCTTCACCTCTCTGGTTGAGCAAACCACCTAATCATCCTCTCGACTTTTAGAGTTAGTTAAAAAATTTATCCAGAAGAATAAACAATATTGGCGATAACACAGTATTAGCATTAAAGATAAATAAATTACCAATTGTAGCTAGCTGGTTGCTTGGCGTTTCCGGGTGCAGTCAACCGACAGACAATTTTCAGTTATTTATTTAATTCCTTCAATTTCGTCACGACAATTAAATTTTCAAATAATGTCTCTTATTTGCGTGAAATTAGCCACCAATATAAAAAAACTACATTACGGCCACCCACATTGCGGCAACTCCCGTCTAATAGTATAGGAAGGGATTTTGAAAGTTGATATGCGGAAGAGAGAGTAATTCTGTCATTGTGAAATATTGGCCAACAATTTAAAATGTATTTCCAATACTTTCATCATCCCTGCGTGACTTAGTATTTTTCAGGATATATTTGATCAAATGTGAGATGTCATGTTAAGCGGTATTAAATATGGTGTATTTCCCTGTATTATGTGGGTCTCAATCTTCGATGAAGTCGTAGGTTTTCGCGTGCTGAAAAATTCTTATATTCTTTTAACTAGAATCATCACTGGGTGATTGATTGGCTGAGAAAAGAAGGAAATGATGCCTCTCTAAGTCTTCGAAGGAAACTCTCTATCTTCTCATATGCAGTTAGAGCCAGTGTCGCATTCAACAAGATTATCAGGGACCAAGTGATCACCCACGACCATTTTACCCCATCGCACCCTATTCATTTTTATTCGCTCCTCAAATCTCTGCTCTTGAAGTAAAAAATTGACCTAATTATCATTGACCCAAATACGTCCTCCCTGAAAGTTATCACTTCTTCCAATTGGTACATCCCTAACCAATCCTGATTTTAAGGGCAAGGATGAGTGCTTCTGGGATGAGAAGATTGAGTATCTTTTTGAGAAATATAACCATCCCAGAGAATTTTTCACAGATGGGTCAAATTATAATGATGGGGTAGGATGCTCAGTTATCTCTGCTGAATTCAATGGTTCAATGACAATTAACGAGTATGTTTCAGCCACAACGTCTGAAAAACATGCAAAACTGATGGCTTTACAATGTTACAAAGACCACCCATAAGATTTCACGTTGATTTTGTCCGGCTCTATCATGGCGATCAACTCACTGTCCAATAAACAGTGTAGAAGTGATTGCATCAATCAAATCAGGAACCTTCTTTGGGAGATAAAAAGAAATAAGCAACAAATCACCATCTGTTGCATCCCGGTTCATGCGGGTATCTTGGGAAACGACCTTGCTGATAAATCCGCTAAGCAGGAGACCTCCTTTCAAAATAAACCGCTTGGACTCCCTACTTGTTCAAGCACTTGAACCACGTGTCTTCTTCAATATTATGATTATAGAAGTATTAACTAACACTAACATTCAACCATCTTAAACAAAACAATAAATATTAAGTATGCATGTTATTATAATTTATGAAAATCTATGACTTAGAGAAGCATTAAGTAACTACTTCTAAGTACTTTAATCACCTTAAACAAATTAATAAACTATAAGTAATGTAACATAATTGTTATTATGGAAAACTGGTATAAAGAGTACCATCTGAAACGCGGTTTCTTTGACGAACCTAAACCCGAGCGTTTCCGAGGTTTATACGAGCGTTTCCCGAAGAGCGTTAGTCAGGGCTATTATATATAGTGATTGGCAACGCCACCCATAATTCAAACGGAGGAAAAAGCTGATGAACTTTGGGAAAGTACGTCTGGAGCCAATTACTGACATGACTAATTTTATTTCTATGGGTTGGTAACTCAGTTTTAATATTTATTAGTAATTTTGAAAAAACTTTTTTGTCTGTAATCGGTTGTTCATTCAATTCTGTTTAATACTTTAGTAATTTTGAATGATGTGATCGCAATTTCAAAATAAAATGTTGAAAGAAAAACAGCGTTTAAAATTTTTGAATATTTTTAAGTAGCACGAAGGCGAGCTGCAAAAATAAGAAGTATTCGTGTTGGAGAATTTTGGGTCAAACTTTATCAGCTAAATAAATGTAAAAGGCACAATTCAAAATATATGAATTAAAGATAGTTAATGAATTAACTTGAGAGTCATGTTTCTTTTATTTGAAGGGAGGTAAAATTTTAGACAGAATAACTGGTCTTTGCAAAATGAAATGAAATATAAAATTATTTTATTATGCGACCTATTCTGGGGCATCATATTGGATCTATTCGTGAATATTAGGCCGAAGAAACAGCGAAGTGATCTAGGGAAATTATCATTTCTAAATAAAACATTACGTTATTAGAATAGCCTACCTATACTAGCTATAGGTTTGATCTTCCCACGGAGTGTAAAATAACTCCAAAGAAAAGATAAACTACTTATTAAAGGAATTAATTGTCAAAATAATAGATAATAGGATTTGTATTAATAAATATAAGTGAAGTGCAGTGGAAACAAAATTATTTTTAATAAGTATATGGGCTTTGAAATTTAATTTTCGAACACAGGACCTACCACTTTCTGGCCAGGTAAAAAAAGATTACTTTTTCTCAGGGTATTTATTATTTCTAACACTAATGGCTTCTCTGGCATTTTGTTGATGTCTTTGAGGAATTTATAGTTTCATTTAGTACTTTACTAATGAACAACGACACCGGAAAACTCGTAGCAGATTTTCACCGGAAAAGCAGGAAAGCTTCTAAAACTCGCTGTGTGCTACCAACGTCTTTGAAATCTGACTGAGCGCCTTGTCTCTGCTACCACCAGGTTTCTTATGTCCGCTCAACAATTTAACTTTCGTAAGTCTGGCCTGTCTAAATTCTTCATCCAAAATCCAACAAATGTTATCTTTTAAATTCCTTTTAAGTACTCACTTCAAATCATAAACATACTTCGACAACTGCTCTTTCTGAAGTCTTCTCCCTAACTTCTCAAAAATAGCAATCCATTTTAAATTTTCGAGTTTCCAATATGGAGTTCACACGTCTCACCAATATCGCAAAAACTCACGCATTCCACTTTCTGCGGGTAAAATTCCATACTTGTCAAAATATTGAGACCGAAGCTTATTCTCCGACACATTTATGACCCTGGCTAAATCCGCCGCGGCTTCTTAGTCCATCAGTAGATGTTGTGATGTCAGGCTTTCAGCTACCTGAAGAGCAACGATCCCTCGACTTTCACAGCTTGGCAAAATTAGTTTAACAAAATAAAATAGCCACCTAATAATTTTGTAAACATGTGTACACTACAATAGTTTAACTGTATTATAGTTTATCGAGATATTGAAACATTATTAACACTTTTTTGCATTATTTTCTTAGTGTATATTATAGTATATACAAGGTATTTTAAATATTTCCACCGGGATTTTACTCAACACAATACCTATTCACAATTACGTTTCATGCAAACATCATTGAGAGGAAGAAAATCAATGGAGAGAGGGCAATGAATTAAAGTCATTCGGTAAACAACTATTTTGGCGAAGTTGAATAATAAATATACATATAATAGTTTCATTGCATTTGTATCATGCATACTGAACATTATTATATATATAACTAAATTCTGGAAAATATTGATAATGTTTTTAATTTGAATTATAAAACTAAGATAAAAGTCTTTGAATAAAAAAATTCAAACAATTTTGTGTAACGTATTATTGCCGCCAAGTTTATGATCAACGGTACAAATAAATGGTTTTATTCAATGTTCATTCGTTCTTTAGGATCGTGTTATTACCTCCTTTTCTTCACAAGTATATCTCCCCCTCCCCCCGATTTAATTCACTGACAGCAGGTAAACGCATAAACAAATGTATAATTAAATTTCCATCTCCTACACTCATTTTATGGTCTATTCTTATCACTAATTCACGATGGTGTTCCCGTAGGATATCCTCACTGTAGTGTTTGTCACGCGTCTTTGTCATTAGTTTAAACAGCGCGAGGAGGAGGAGGAAGTCGTTAAAGCACCGTGACACAATCAGCTTATCGCGAAGGACGTAGAAATGAATAGCCCCTGTTTTCCGGAACCCCACGACGTGATGGACTGCGGTTAGTTCCCTGCAAATATCCTCTCCCACACGTGGACAATAGCAAATACTGCATTGGTAATCAGAGACTGGGTTAATCCTGGAATACTTTTACTACAGAGACGGGAAGTGGTTAAGACGGTGACGTAGCTCGTCGCTGCTTCTTTTCCAGTTATGTGTTTTGAAGTAATAAGAAAATTAAGAGTAATGTACGACCTGAAATAAACGAAACAGTTCGGTATTTTTGAAATTTAAACCTTAAATACAGTAAATCAAGAATCGGACATCTTCAGTTATGAAATAAAACTTTTAAGCCATTTTGTTAGCAAACAATATTGATATTTAGTGCACATTTACAGCGTTTCGTCTATATTTATGGACTTCATCAGGTAACTAGACAAACAATTAAAATATTTAAAAATGGATTGGGGGAAAATAAACTATTTTAGAATAAAGAATAATTATAAAAATGTGAAATCCATTTACTCTATATCTATCAATTTACAATATACTACAACATGATCACTTTGAAATTACGAAGCCTACTTTTTTATAATAAACACTACATATTACATTATTAATACACATTAAATATCTTATAAACTAAAACCATAAGTTCTTTTTTAAGAGTCGTCTAAATGGTCCTTCTCATAGAGCAGAACTAAACAAATCCTACTCGGAATTGGCAGTACGTGGAAATCGCCCAAAAGTTACAAACAAAGTAGTTACCCTTTATTTTCCGCTTAGGCCTGGAACTTGCCGCTGGAGTCGGCCCTGCTCTCTTCCTAATTACTGTCAATGAGCTCCTTGGTTCCCCAGACTGGATCACGCCTTCCTCCCATTGTTCAAATGTCCGTGGCCTGGACAATCTTCAATTTCTAACTGTAGTCTTTAAATGATCAGAAAATAATGCTTATTCTTATCTCCACTCTTAAATATAATCTTTTTCAAAGTCCTGTCGTAATCATGATGCCGTGTCCCCACCTCATTATTGCGTTTCTGTCGGTGGTGGGTCCCGATCCTGTACAATAAAAAATATTATTTGTCCTCTCCTCTCCACCCGATGCCACCAAATCTCAATGACTTGGGAAAAACCCATCGTGTAGAAGTTTTATTACCCCTGTCTATAACCCTTAACTCACGCCGATTGCCTTTGATTCCGCACCTCCGTATGTTGTTGTGTTCTCACATTAGAAGTTATAATTTTGAATACATAATATTATATAGCTCTATGTGTATTAAATACATATTAAAATTGTTTGTTGACGAAATGGCTAGAATTTTTTATTTTCATATTTATCCAGCCATAAATTTTGACGTATAAATGTTGTTAATCGGTGTAAAAGTTATCTAACATTAATTCGTTTTTCTTATTACAAAGTTTCAGTGCTGAAATGTCACGTGAAAGAAACAATGTTTATTGGTAAGTAAAAGAACAATAAATGTCAACGCGACAGGATTATGAAAGTAATGTGAAGGAATGTTCGACTCATTGACGGAAATATGAACGCAGGAAAATGAACCATTTATAGCTAGAGTTGAGTGTTCCAAAACTATTCCCAATAATAATTTGGAAAATAACCAGGAAGGCACCTTACGAAGACAAAGACAGAGAATTAATTGAAACCTTAATAATCTGTAAGTGCGTTTCATTTCTGATATTTACATCCTACTTTTCACGTCAAACCCGGAAATTTTGTATAATTGTTTCAGCATTGAATTTATGAGTGTGCGGCTCAGACTTCATATAAAATAATAAAAAATTGATAACATAGTGTTTTATTAATTGACACACAATAAACGCCATAATTAACTTTCAGCTTTCATAGTTAATGTGCTCAATTAGGTTTTTTCAATAAGGGCGAGTCGATGTTTAAATTTTGAAATGGAATAAAACATGAAGAAATAACATAAAATAAATTTAAAAAGGAATACTGATAATTAATTAATTATGATTATAATTTTCCCCTTATTTTTATCAGTCACTTCAATAAAACAAAATTATATCTCAATTTTGATTACAAAACTTTATTTGGAAGAAACTTTCTGCAATTGTCATATTCATCTACAGATTAAATTACATTTTTTTGTGAAACATTACAAATTTTTTCTTATATAAATATGGAAAATTATTTAAAATATGATATAAAACATTATTTTTCCCCCAATGTTTTAAAATATTATACATATCTTCATGTATTTAGTAAGCATATAAAATTTCTAATTTTCTTCAATAGATTCTTCCAAATAACGTTTTGAAATCAAAATTGAAATATAGTTTTGGTTTATTGAAGTGACATAAAAATAAGGGAAACATTATAATCATACAATAAATTTTGAAAAAAGTTTAAGGAAATTGGAGTAAATTTAATTCGAAATTCTACTACATTCCTTAAATTTGAGAATACTATTTATATCCAAATTTCTGGCCTTCCCATGGGTTACTCATTACCTCCATTTTTTGCTGAAATTGTTATGAGAGACAAATTCAAGTCTTGAAAAGCTTAACTTCAAGCCCTTGACTTATTATAGGTATGATGATATTATAAGAACAGTTAACGTCTGTGAATAAAATACATATGAAAAATTAACGACACGTTAACCGACTTATATAATAAATTTTGAAAACTCATACGATTATGACCCGTTTAACAGACCTGAGCAATATATTTTTTTTAAACTTTTGAACATAAAGTAGACGTTTCGACCATCTATTGTGGTCCTTGTCAGTAATATTTGAAAGGGCAAACCTTTCAAATAAATGAAGAATTTCGTTAATACCTCTCACACAACTTGTTCTATTCCAATTCAACATCAACCCGGCCTTATTGAAAAACCTTACAGTATACAGATCGCTGTTTTTGTTAAAAGAACGGCAACATTTTAATATGCGGTTATAAAAATCTCTGTAAATAAAAGTGTGACACTTGGGCTTATTAAAAAAGTGCGTCTTAAGTGAGTCCTCTTTCGTGTGGAGAATTATGAGACGGTCTTGCGATTTGAACGTGATCACGTTCCTCTTGAGGATGTAAGTGAAGTACACTGAACATGTGCCGTGATGAGTTTCTGTGTGGAATTTGTAACGCAATGAGCATTTAGAAAGGAGTGTAGGTTATATTTTCCATGACTAATTCAGAATGAGAAAGCATTGCGAAATATGGGATTCACTTTTTTTAAAAAAAGAATTCTGTTTATAGTCGCACCAACATTGAGGTCATCAACGACTTGGAAGTTTTGTATCTTATTGCCTTTTACTTTGTCGAGTATACTCAGATAGGGAACTTGAAAACAAACTCAACACCCAGGCCCTTGTTAGGAATCGAACCCGGGACCTATGTAAAATTACCTATTATATAAATTCATAACTTTCTGTATAGTTTTGTTTGTTTGTTTCATTGGATCTACTACGAAACGTCAGATTCCTCGTCTTGCAGGTCCATTGTCCATGCGTCTGATTGTGCTTTTCAGTGCGCGTATGTCCTCTCTAATGTGGGTGTCGTGTTTCCAATGATTTTAACAATATCCTGTTTAATTTGGTTATTTATTTAAAGATTATTAGTAGGTAATTATACTTCTATACTTTTGTTCTTATAATTTTTTGTTACTTGATGTAAAGTATGATATATTCTATTTCCTCAACCGAGGACTAATGTAAGCAACAATAAATCTAAATCTGTGGTGTCAGGCTGTGACGCTAGCCACTAGACCACAGAGGCGACCTATTCGTTTTATATGGGAAGAATTACAAGAGTGTCGGTGATGAATCTTGGATTCAATATTGCACGTAAAGTATAGGGAAAGTCGGGGTGGAATGGGATAGCGGGATAGAACCCGATGCCCTTTTATTTACTGGCTGGTGCTGGAGGTTAGTAAATAGGGGTGGAACATTGTAACTGGTCAAGGAATAAATCCTGGCAGCCGAATGAACCAAGTTCTGACTGAGCCTTGTGAATGAACTCTTGTTTTGGCGTCTTACATCTGTGACTTCATAATTCTTTCAGCATTTCGGCAGGAGGTAATTCACAAAACTCATAGCTTTTAACTCTAAAGTGGCATATATTCGGAAATTAGGTGTCTTTAGTTACATATTAGTTACGTATAAGGTTTAAATTTACTTGTATTAAGGCTCGGTGAAAAACATTAAACTAAAACTTGCATACAGGGTGGAATGTGGGGGGCAAAACGGGATAGTACTGTAAGAACAGGAGAGAGAGGCTAAGGATGGATTACGCTAAGCAGATTAGGGAGGATGTGGGTTGTGCTAGTTATAAAGAAATGAAAAGGTTCGCGCAAGATAGGTTTGCATGGAGGGTTGCATCAGAACAGTTGTAGGACTGAATACCACCACAACAACAAGGAAAAATGATAAGTATTCCTCAAGAAAAAAAGGAAAAGCTGGCAGACTCAATTTATAAGAATGAGTTACACGATGTTGTACCCAAAAAGAATAGATTAAGAAAGAAAATGAAGGAAAAAAGGAGAAAATGTTAGCAAAAACACTGCAGTTAAAAAATCTCTTTGCGAAAAGAAAAATTGATTAAGTGATCTACCGTACGTTAAATATATATAAAAAAGTAAACACAAAAGATGTTAAGATTTTTCTTATATTAAGTTTGATTTTAGCACTAATTGTATATACAAAACATCCTACCCGGTTCTGCCACGGGGGAAGTGACAGAACGAGAAACTTGTAACTTTCTTTTTAACAATTGATCAAAAATCTAAATACGTTGTTTTAAGTTAAATTAATATTAATTTAAGTAGGTAAAAGAGTGAACTAGTGTTTTATACTTTAATGAAGTCAGTTTTCTTTTTCCATAAATTTACAAAAATTGTTGAACGTTCCACTCCGACTTACCCTAAATGAAAATAGTTTATCGATTCCTGCATAGGTATCTCTATACTAATGACGTTCTGTGAATAAAGTGCACGTTTTAATTTAATTCAATAAAAGCTTATTTTTTATAATTCCCTTATAATTTTATTTAAATTTTTTTGCCTTTCGTATATTTTCAAAACACAAAATTGTGTACAAATATTTTATTTATGAGTCGTAAAAGTGCCATAATAATTTACTTATCATGTAGGAGCGTATCTAGAGACGAGGAGTAGTGTAATATACAGTCTCTTAATTATTTTTCTCATTACGAGGAGAAGTTACTGAAACACGCTCATAAAAGATAAATAAAGGAAGGGTCCTCGTTGTAATCATAGTTGGAGATGAAGAGGTTGGCGCAGTAATACGGCCTACGTTTGTGGTACGTATATATAACAGGGTAAGCAGACAATTTCCGCAGAACACATGATATTAATACGAGTCACACAGGGGTGCAGTAAGCGGGGGAGGAGAGTGTGTTTACAGCAGCGCGGGGTTTCCCCATGAATACTAAAACGAGCGAAGAATCCTCCTCGGTATTGTTTCCTTCCACCGTAGCTATTTGCCAGGAGAACGACGAAATTGGCCGACGCGTCACGAATGCTTAATGACTTGAGGGAGGCTTCTGGAGTCACAAGCATCGCTCACAGCTGTAACAACCTCACCTTGCCCTCCAAAGTCAGGACTCCTTAATGAGAAACGCAGTTGCAGTGCTTCTCCGTCGAGCGGAAACAAACGTTGGATTGCTTCTTTGGCTCGTCAATCGTCTCAATTCCTGACGTAGACCACACAAACTTCCTCCTCTTCTGCGTCCCTCGCTCTTACTATTCAAACTTTTTTGCTCTTCTATCACTTCACATTTTCTTGTTGTTGTTGTGGTATTCAGTCCTAAGACTGGTTTGATGCTACCCTATCTTGCGCAAGCCTTTTCATTTCCTTATAAGTAGCACACCCCACATCCTTAAAATCTGATTAGCGTATTCCATCCTTGGCCTTCCCTCTTCTGTTCATACCCCACACACTTCCCTCGAATGCTAATTTTACAAGACCCTCGTGTCTTAAAACGTGGCCTATTAATCTATCCCTTCTCTTAGTCAACGTCCTCCATATTGTTCGCTTTTCCCCTATTCTGTTTATAACTTCCTCGTTACTTGCTCTATCAACCCATCTGATTTTCAGCATTCGCCTATAGCACCACATTTCAAAGGCTTCTATTCTTTTCCTTTCCCCAACTCTTATCGCCCAAGTTTCGCTCCCATATAACGCCACGCTCCATACAAACTTTTTTAGCAACGATTTCCTAATATTCACACTTATATTACCCGTAAGTAAATTCCTCTTTTTCGCGAAAGCCTTCTTTGCCTGTGCTATCCTACACTTTATGTCTACTATAATTCTACCATCCCTAGTTATTACGCTTCCCAAGTAGCAGAATTCCTTAACTTCCGTCAAAATATCCCTTCCCAATCTAACACCCTTTGCTATTCCTCTGTTTCCCATACCACACTCCATTACATTGGTTTTCCCTCTTTTAATCCTCATATTGAACTCTTTCTCCAGGACTACGTTCATGGCATTTATGGTTCAAATTTTCATATCTTCTTACAAAAAAAAGCCTAGACCGCGCACTCTTCCCTCCTCCATGGAATCGCATCTGCTTCTTCACGGGACGAATAGAAGAGTCTCATTCACTATTTGTTTAAATTTCTTAAGAGATGTTATACAGCAGGATGATCAACTTCAGGAAGCTAGCCGCAAGAGGCACGAACGTATTTTAGGAATGGGTAGACAACAACACAATTTCCAAAAATTCAGCAGCATGCGCATTCTCATCTTTCCAGAAAATATCTCACTATTGTGCCATCACTATGACAGCATCCCTATGGCGGAGAAATTTCATGTTTTACCGTTTCGTTTCGGGTAGATTATGGTGTGAAGTCTAGATTAATTGTTCAAATAAGTAAACCAGCTGAACATAAAACTTTTAGGTATTTGTTTTTGATAGTGTGCACACACACACAATGCTCCATTAATCAGAAAATTAAGAAATCAGAAATGGTTGAAGAGTTTATCTACAGGGGAAGTCAAGGTGGAACGGGACACTCACTGTTTAAATTGTTTCTAAAATTACGGAAAAATAAAAATCACTACATAAGTGTATAAAGCATCAGTTTATTCTATTACTTACTTAACCTAATAACAATATAAGTTAAACAAGATTTTTGATGAATTTTAAAAAAGAAACTTACAAATATCCCCCGGGACAGAATTTTGTATTTACAATTAGTACAGTGGAATTAAATTTAATTTAAGAATGATCTTAACATCTTTTGAGTTTTCTTTTTCATATTTATTTATCGAACGGTCGATCTCTTTATCAAATTTTCCTTTTCAAAAACGATAATTTTTGCAACTATACTCATTTTCCCCCTTTTTCCGTTCCATTTCTTTCTTAATGTATTTCTTTTGGGTACAGCATCCAGTAACTCATTCTTAAAAGTTGAGTATGCCAGCTTTTCCTTTTTTTTCTTGAGAAATACATTACATTTTGACTTACACAGTAGTATCCCGTACTGCCCCGCACATTCCACCCTGAACGCAAGTTTTAGAATAATAATTTTCACCAAGCCCGAATACAAGTACATTGAAACTTTATACATAACTTATATGCAGCTAAATGGACGTTGTTTTCGAGTATATACCATTAAAGAGTTAAAAGCGAGGAGTTTTGTAGATTACCTTCTGTTGAAATTCTGCAAAAATTATAAATTCACAGATAACAGACGCCAAAACAAGTTCATTCGCAAGGTGGAGTCAAAACTTGGTCAAGTCGTCTGCCAGAATTCTTCCTCGACCAGTTACAATGTTCACCCCTGTTTACTAACTTCCACGACTATCCAGTAGGAAATTAGATTATCTCGTTCTACCCAGCTATCCCGTTCCATCCTGACTTTCCCTACACATAAAAATAAATGGTTCTTTGTTTGTCCTTTATCCGTTTCTACTGTATGTCATTCATTCGGTTGGGATGAAATATTGGTGAGTTGTACGGGAAAAGGTTCTGTCGATCTTTGAAAGACTTAGGTCCCTTTCCCCTGCCCCCTTCAGGCCAACAAAGGTCACTCCCCTCGACACAGTTGCAAAAGAAAAGCAACAGATGTCTCACGAGCCATCGCAAACTTTCTTAAAAGGCTTAAATATTTTTGTCATATAATACAGGAACGAGTTCACTTTATGTTCCAAATTTAATACAGTCAAGCACGAATATTTGTCACCCACTTAAGGAACGGAATTATATTTTACTTCTTCAATGTAAATGAGTTACCAATCAAGGACTTGTGCCTATTAAATCACGCGTTGACCAAGAGATTGTTTAAATACTTCAATTTCATTCCGAGCAACGCCGAGAACCCAGGTAGTTATTTCTAATAAAAAGTTTTGACATATATTACAATGTTCCTTTAATAAGAACATAACAAAAACAGAAATGGTTCAAGGACTTAATTTTTTTAAAAAAAACAGTAATTTCAACCGTTGGCTAAGCCGGAGTGTGACTATTCCTCTTCGGGTGACTGAAGCCTCGCACAGTTATTAACGCCGATAATTTAAGCTCAATAAACAGCGTAACTGCTTTCACTTCTTTTGCGCCTCCTTGCAAACCAGTGAAAATTCCTTGTAATTACTCGAGTAAACCTTTCTGAATATCCTCGACGTTAATGCTGCACGGTGCTGAGGTCAGAAACCAACACATTTCAAATACTGTGTGAGGGAAATATCTCTTAAACATCACTCAGTCTACGAGTAAGAACTTTTTATATTATTCAACATTGTATTTATATACAACGTTTCGTCTCAATTTTGGGACTTCTTCAGGTGAAGACAATCAAATTGATATTTAACCTTTCAGTAGTAACCGTCACTGGTAGCAACATTTCTCCTTTTGGATTCATGTGTATTTGGATCCACTATAAATTTAACTTTAGAAGAAATTTGATTGCGTACGTTTTTACCTGAAGAAATCCCATAATGATGGACGAAACGTTGAAAATATTGTTGATCACTTCTCGACGTCATCTCCATAGGCTCGTCGACAAGACCTCTTTATTTCACGATTTAAATCGACCCAAAAAAAATTATTTTCAATTGTTCCTTCGTAAATCTAATAGGACGACAAGTATGATTATGTCTAAATTGTAGCAAATTATCTCTGTATTTAATCGTGCCAGCCCCCTAAAACTACGTAGTTGCAAGTTCAAAATCACTACGTCAAAAATAAATTACACACAACAGTTATGACTCAAATGCAGTTACAATTAATATAAAACACCAAACCGCACAAGACACTGCTGAAATAAGGTTTCATCATGAAATACTTTTTTCAGCAAAAGAAAACCTCTCCTACACATTTCCGTATGTCTAAAGCCATTTCAGGTTCCTCTGAATTTTGTTGTTTTTCCGTGGAAAATCCCGAGAACTTTATCTCACTTAACCTTCCTTTCTTAAATCCTGTACCATAAATGTGCAAACTTCGGCGCATTCACGACTAAGTCTCTTACTTAATTTTTACACCAATTACCTTTTGTGGTAATGCCGCAGTGTATACTTATACTTTTTTTTAAAGATTTTACACATCACTCTCAATATGAATCATTTATATTTGTCACATTCTGTATTAACCGTCTTAATATTCATTTAGTGAGAACTTACAATAAGCCAACATTTCGTCCCTAAATTTCTTTCATCTCCTTGGAACGATGCGTTTGGATTGTAGCATTCAAACTAGAGATGGGCAAAACCTTTCTTTTTTGTAGAAAGATATTTCAACGCACGTTATATACAAAAGTAATTTATTACAAAAATTATAAACATTATTTGTATTTATTTATAGAGCTAAATAAAGAAATCATTGTAAAATAAATTACTATAATTAAAGTATTGGATGATCTCGAATAGATTCGGATTCTTTTAGAGTAACAAATTTACTGGAAATATTCTTAGATACGCTTATATATTATAATTATTAACAGCACTCCCTCCTGCTTTCGTCTTTTCAAATCCCTTCCTATGTTATTAAAGGTGAGTTTTGACCACGTGGTCCACCTTGATGTAACTTGACACTCAATAAAATGTAATGTAAAACATATAGAAATGCCGTTGACCCTGCGTCATCAGCCTTAAAGCTTGCAATTTAAAAATTTCTTTTGGCTGCATTAATCAGTATTTTTACTTTCTCTCAATAATGTTTTGTACAGATCTTTTACATACGTCCATTGAATTAACAGCATGATAAATTCTCGGAATTAAGGACATGATCTAAATTTTACTACTATATAAGAAAATAAAGTGAACTAGTAATGTTAATAAAAGTATAGTATAGAGTGAAGTGGCCTTGAGAGTTTAAAGTGAAAAGTATAGGATAAAATTAATCGAGAATACGTGAATTAACAGATTACATTCTAGGGATTCAGATAAGAGAAAATCATATTAACGTTCATTTACAATATTTTGCGCATATTCCACTTAATTTAATTTTCCCAAAACAATCGCCCCACGATAAGGAAAGATATTCTGATTCTTGAGTGAGTGATTTAAAGAGCAGAAGCTCTGGGATCTCGGTCCGCGCAATATAATTCATGAGGAATTGATTCAAACAAGAGGTACTTATTGGATCAATGATTACTCACTACGTAGAGGGAGCTAGCTGTTTGAATCATATCTCGATCAGATCGCCCAGTCTCTAATACAAAGACGCCAAAAGCGAAGAGTAGTTTAACATTATCGGATAATAATACGAAATTGGGAATTGAATGAATTGTAATGTGAGTAATAAGGCAGTAAGTGGAGGTCATGCCACAAAATAAATAAATCCACGTGTAATTATACAGAAGGAATTGTTAATCTCATGAGAAACAGAGATAGAATGATGGTGAAATTTAAAAAATTCTCGCGCAAAATAGGCTACCATGGAGGGTTGCATCAGACCAGGGCTGAATACAACAACAACATTGAAACAAGTAAAACAATTCCCTTTAACGCCAAAGCAATGGAGGTAGAAATCATTAAACAAGATAATGCCTGTCCATATGGTTTAAATAGTAAACTAAAATCAGTGGTGGTTGGGAAGTTCAACATCAATTCTTTGATTTAGTCTATAAATGTCATTTAATTTAAAATTTCTCTTAAACGTTTTCTTAAAAAAGAATGTCTTAAACCTAAAGCAGAAATTTTCTTTAATTATTTAAGTATAAATATAGACGTTAAATTAAGCTTCTGAAACACGGATTGTTAAGAAGAGAAATATAAGTTACTCATGAGTCATAATCTATCTTGTTTCTTAAATGAAAAGGGCATTAAATAAAAGCCATAAAAATCAGCTTAATGATTTTTGACTTCCGTTTAATATTAGGAAAGAAAATTTATCTACCTGAAATAATTTATTCACCACCACCCTATGTACATATTCAATCAATCCAATATATTTGCTCAGGACACATTAAGAACAAGTGAATGCAAGTTACTGTAACCGCAGCATTTGGTTTGGAAGATCCTTCACAAGCTAGCCAGGAAATCGTTAATCACTTATCATAGAGAATGAGCAGCACTTGAGTGCCTGATAGCCAGGACACACAGAGAGTGTAACCGCGTTATTGCTAATTGCTTCCTTGGTCAGATGTGTGATTTGATTTGCATGATATACAGAAGCCGCCATTAGTCCATTACCAAGCAAATTGGAATTCGTCGACATATTGAAGGTCTGTGTCCAACCCTTGCTCGTCCACTGATCTCTACTCTCTCACGGTTTAACCCTGATAAAATTAACCAGTTAGACAGGCTAAATTTTTGAATAGTAATGTGAATATTAAAATAATGTAAAAATTAATATGCCAGCGTATATGTGGACGGAATTAGACCATTCGTAATTAATAATCTGTTGGCAATGTTGGTAATGTTTTAGGTGTCATAATATTAAAACACAAATTATTTTTATTTTCTTCAGTGCCCCTGGCTTTCGCCAGCATTACAAAAGATTACGGAATCTAGAAACGTCTTAATTATACTAACTAAAACATCACATTTCGGTTGAAATTGCCCTCTGAGGAGGTCCAGTTTGTATGTTTATTCATTTGGCACATTTCCACCAAAATTTCAAAACTTTACCACATGAGGAAGTCCCAAATGTAGTGAAAACATGACGTTCAGTAAAATTAAATATTTTCTTTAAAACTAGTCCTTAATTTATTTCATTTTATTATTTGAATATCAGGCGTTGATTGATTTACTATTTAACTAAATATTAATTAATTATTTTGCTGTCAAATTAGCTGTATTCATTATTTGTTGGCTTCTTTATTTCCCTGTTTCACATCCAATCCATGTTAAACTACACCTTCTTTCCCCGACATCCAAAATATAGGTACGAAATAATTTATTTTCTTTAAATATGTAACATTAGCTTGAAATGATTTTAATTTTCTAAGAGTACTTTCCTCCCACCCTCCCGTCTCTTAAAGAATGTTAATTAATTTTCTTGTTTTAAACAGCTTTAAAAATCAAATATATCACTATTTATTATACCTTAATTCAGTGGTGTTCAAGCGAACGATACCCAACATATTGTTCTTTTTATATAATTTTCGAAATATTTTTTCTTCTGTATCGAGAGTATTTCTGTTCTATCATATATAAAATATATTTATAACTCTTTAATATTTTGATTCCTAGAGCCAATTATTTCCTTTATATCAAGAAGTATTTGGAGAAATTTAATACAATAACTCACTCAAGTTCGGGTCGTTTGATGGCCTAAAATGATGTATAAATATATAATTTTGAAGTGTAGTTTACACACATTGCCATCTTTAACTTTTGTGCAGCAATGGTAATTCAGCTCGGATACTTACAAGATTTTGAGACGATTTTAAAATGTTGCTAAACGTTTTATCAAAAAAAAAATCCGTTCATTTAAAACAAATATGCATTTTATTGTATCTGTTGAGGTATAATAACGTATTTTCTCTTATCTATGACACATTCATTTGGAATATTTGTGCACAATGAAGGAATATGCTTTAAAAATGAAAGAAAAAAATATTTTGGATATTCCCTCATTTCCCCTATCTCCTTTATGGAATATTGTTCTATTCTTTATAAATAAATGCAAATACCCACTGGAAAATGCCCAATAGCAGCTAAGTAATAGTAATAATAATATATAAATAAATAACCAGTCACATTTTGATACTGGAGTGAAGCTTAATAGCCAACTGTAATCGCGACGAAGAAGAAACAACTCCAGTAATGAATGATATTGTTGTTAACAAATAGAATTTATAAAATAAAACAAACAGACTCCGGTTAAAATTGATGCAAATATTTTCTAAGCCTCACCTCAACTTTCTTGCAATATTTATCAAGATTGTAATTTATAATTTAAATTGTACATAACTCATCAGCTTCATGTAGAGCCTCGGAACAAGAAGACCAAGGTTCAGATGGTTAGATGAAGTTGGATCAGGCTAAAAACTTAATCCTGGAAAGCAGAAGAAGACGATTGTACTAAAAAAAAATTAATCACAGGAGCAGAACTAAAAAACGCTCCCTTAATACAGAGGAACAGTCAGCTCTGTTTGTTAAATTGTCTTTTACACAGATCCATATTGCAACTACAATTTCTAGTTTGTGATGATAACATTTACGATACATGATAAGTGTCTTGTCTTCTGTACAGTTTGAATATTGCGCCGCTCCTGTAATGGCGGACTAAGCAGTTCATCGCTTCTCCAATAGGTAGGAGCACCATTCAGATGTTACGAGGAGCGAGGTACGGACGAACAAGAAACATTTAACGCACTGTTACAATTGACAGACGATTCAGCAATGTGACAATATTGAATGATTATATATATATATATATATATATAGTTACACGTACCAACAAAGAAAAATATTCAAACCTGAGCAACCATAAGTATGAGGGCACAGTGAAGCGAGGTTGGATTCTTACGCTCAGCCTCGGGAAAACGTGTGAATTATGGAAATCGAAGAATGTAATAGGAACGAACTTATGTGAAGGATAAATATATTCCGTTTTACTACACTACAAAGGTTCCAGTCCAAAGTACTAATACCCATTACAGGCGCTCCATAGTACGTCAGGAACCATACTCTGTACAAGGAACTCAAGATTCCTTTTATAAGAGACGAAATACAACGAATATCTAATAATTATGGCGAAAAAATCAGTGAACTCGTAGAGGTCCTACAACTCGACTACTACGAGTATGACCGACAGACTTGCGAAAAGACTAGTGAAATAATGCAAAAGGGGGGAAATATCAGTGGGTGTTTCGCCATACGCGTTTACTACTTACTTAATGCTCTATAGATTGTATATAAAAATATGAATAAAAAACGTTAGACTCCATTTCCTTTCACAAAATCTAGAACTTTTTCTTACCTACAGAAAATAGAAAGCAAATTTAAACTAAGATTTATTTATATCCCCTAAAACTATGCTTGATTTCGTAATAAATTATTTCGAAAATCATTAGACAAAACCGATATTCACGTGCTCCACCGGGAACTTTTTGTTACTTCGGATTCCAAGTTTCTTTTTATTATTCAATATAAACCTTTAAAATCATAACTTGATACATACTTAAACTTTCGAAAACTGTGAAGAACTTTTATTCTCAAGGACGATTCATAATTTTAACCTAGGTTCATTCGGTTTAATTGTATTAGTTTGGAGAATATTTGTAATCTCAATTTTGTTATTTTCCATTTGTCCGTAAGTTATCAGCTGATCTCATTGGATCAGTCAGCCATCTGCCTCCTAAAATTGGTGGAGATGTGGAGAAGAGAATGCTGTGACCCCACAGCAGCTCGGAAGGGCTTGAGAATAGTAACCAAAAGCACGGTCAACCTGATGTAGGTTTGCTAGGGTTTTCCCTGCACATCTCTTTTAGGTGAAACACCGGGCAGGATCATTAAACTATAGCCCGTGGGACCTAGTTAACCCTTGGCTACCTTGCTCTTCCACCCCCCCCCCTTTTCTATTGCCTTCCAACGTAGAGTTACCAGTTTCTAGATGTTTCTAAAAAAAGATAAATACAACGGGAAGGATGAATAATTATTTTTGAAAGCAACCAGACATTTTTCGGAAATGTGCAATGTGCGTCTTCGCAATAATTTATGCTCCACTTCATGAATGCAATAGGCAGTTTTTAGATACTGTCGAATCACTATTTTGTTCTGGACAACCTTGAAGAATAATTCTGATCGCTCAATGCTGAAAATCAGATGGCTGGATAGTGTAACTAACAAGGAAGGTTCGAGCAGAATAAGGGAAGAGAGAACAATTTGGAGGACTTTCACGAAGAGAAGGGATAGATGAATAGAGGGAAGTGTGTGGGGTAAGAACAGAATAGGGTGGACAAGGATGGAATTCACTAAGCAGATTAGGGCGGATGTTGGATGTGGTAGTTATGTAGAAATGAAAAGGCTTGTGCAGGATAGTTTGGCATGGAGGGTTGCATCAGACCAGTCTAAGAACTGAATACCACATTATTTTGGAAGTTAAATTTAGACGTTGGATATGTATAAAATATGAAGAAGGAATTAGTTAATGAAAAATAGAGAGTAAGTCAGAGTACTTGTCAGACGACAAAGAATGGGAAGAATTATTTTCTATCATAGCGAATCGTTGTCAAATGAACAAATGGGATAAAATGTGTGTTGCATGTTGCTTTCAGAAAGGGGACGCTTAGTTATTTTTGACGACGTAAACACAGATTCTCTTCTACAGGACAATTAAATAATTCCTTCCGAAGAAAACCCTCATTATGAGGCACTACGGAAAATATATTTTTGAAAGGCTGAAATATTTCGATTAAAATATATGAAAATTTCGAACTGTTTCGTTTCACAATTTTCAAATGTGTAGTATATACATTAGTAGAGGGTGAGTCAAACGTTGCAGTACACCCTGTTAATTCCAGAACTCTGCAGGAATTGGGAAATAAGAATATTTCAGTTAGGTGTGGGTGGGGTGGTTTATCCTGAACTTGGAAATGCTGCAAGAAGTGGTGTTTCCTGTAGTTCCGAACGAACAGTCCAGCCTGTAATTCCAAACAAAATGTGTTGTAACGTTTGAACCATAGCTGCTACTTCAAATCTGTTTACAGGAATGAACTTGCACAAAATATTGATGTTATTTAATATTTCAAACGACCCCCTTTTCATTAAAAAAATTATTTACATAATTCACTTATATGAGCTTCACAAGTACATGTAGCTCCGCAGTAAACTTAAAAATCTTATTACAAATTCCTTCTTTGTCGGCTACGGTCCCACAGCTATTGTCTCTCTCCCAACAACATTTTGCTCAATCCTTACATATTAAAATTTTAATTCGTTCGTTCTTCTGCAACAGCCTATCATGACTAGAAATCTTAAAACGTTCTGTGTAGTTTGGTGCCCGCTCTGTTAGGCTAGGTTTACACGGGCAGTGATGACTGCCAGAAAACGAGGGGCAGTGATGTCAGTGGCGTGTCAACATACGTCAGTACTGCACTGACAACTGCCAATCCATCGCTGACACGAGTGCACTGCCTCACTTTTCTTGGAGCGTGTCAACAGTATGTCAGTCATGACTGACGTTCCCCCTCTGCCGACCTAGACACTGCCCACATAGGAGGCCAGTTAGTGGCAGTTACGGTTGTTAATTATCAAATATGAACGGTGTGTAAGGGCTGACTATAGATTGCGCTATGGTAAACAGTTTGTATTTTGCGATTTCAAAATACGTGCAGTTTGGTATTGTGTGCGAATGGACTAAGTGGATCTTTGTTGTGAACAGTGGCGAATAGTTTCGTTTGTAAAGCATTTGGGATAAAGTTCGTATGTCTTTGTATGAGCCTATAAATTTTTAGGTTAACTTTCAAAAAAGAATTTTTGTCCACCCTCCAACGCCACAAACTTCAACTGGAAAAACAACTACGCGAAATAATGATATATAGCTATATACGAACTACTATTACACGAAATAAAAAATAATTCATTTTGTTTTGTTCAGTAATTGGCACCTTTAAGGAGAATAAAATAACAAGTAATAAAATCCCAGCCAAATTAACACTGAAAACCAACTTGAAAGTACAGGTGCTGTTTTTATTATTGCTTGATTTCTGTAGTAATAATATAAAACAATATTACGAAACAACTGTTTTCATTTTTACGTATGTATAGGACAGTATCGTAATACTAAGTTTTTTTAGAATTTCACGAACCCATCCTCGTTACGTCTATTCTAACACAAATACAAAGTGATTAGTTCCTGTTTATGGACATTATGCTTACGCGAAAACACAAAGGGGAAAAATATTCAACTTGATATAAACAATATATCGACACTATGTAACATAAACATTCCAACCGGTCGTAGTTGCCAAAAAATAGCAGAGAAGTATAAACATGCATCAGAGTTCTCTGCCCGTTCTGTAGTGAGGGCAGCACTTGCTCAGAATTGTCAATGAAGAAGTGGGCAGTTATCTGCCCAAGATGTAAACGGTAGGCAGTGCACAGACAACCCAACTTCGACGGACATCGCTGCCCGTGTGAACCTAGCTTTACTGTTGTCATTTTCACTGCCCACTCGGTAAAATGGTCGCCCAGCCATAAATTACGTCAAAGTTCACCTTTTCGAATTTCGGACAATCGAAAAACGTGGCAACATACGCCGCTCTGCCCAGACTTAAAATTCTCACAAATAATCTGTGTCCTCTCGATATTACCTCATTACACTATATAGACGTATCCGGAGATAGTCAAAATATGATATAGTGATTTTTCTTCATATAAGAAAAATTATCCAGGTAAATAAGATATTATATTTTAATGTCGTATTTTTTCTTGCATTAAATGAGACCCGTTATTTCAATGTGTCAAATATGTAAATTAGCCGTGTTCAATTACAGTATTAAATATGTTCGTTCATGTATTTGCTTATTCATAACACGTTTTTATGTTTAGACATCACACGACGCAAATTGGCAGTTTACAGTGAAACGGCTCTTGGGCGCCTGTGTAATGGCACAGAAGACGGTATTGCTGCCAACCTTGGCGGGTCTAGCTCTCTTGTTAGCGACGATTTAATTTGTCGCCGGTAAGGTGTTTCCGAGAAGAAGAGGCTATGGGGTCCACCCATGTGCTTAATGGGACCGAGGCACTCGGCTCTTCTAGGAAAGGAGACTGCGAGCACACGCCGCAATTATAGTAATTTCAAGTAAATGGCTCTCTCTGTCCTTTTCCTCCCGTAAGGTAACTAAATCCATTTATACGGCTGGTGGAAATGGGAAGTTATGAAACAGAAGGGAACTGGAGGATCAGAAAATAGCAGCTAGAGAGGAACTGGCGATGGGCGAGCTTACAATTTGACTAGTTTTCTAGTGTACGAGATAATTACATTTCAGTAGCTTAGCTAACTGCTTCCCAGGAATTTTTCTTTCAGACTCCATTTATATTTTTGCTTTAATAATATACTTTTATCATCTCATAATTCTACCTCCACACTCTCCCCCTATCAGTTTCCTATCGTTTATATGACATTATCGTTCACTCTCATATGCCGTTACATTTTAAATGTACATTAGTAGGTATTATTTATGTTGAACCCGAGAATACTTTATTCAGCATATACGCCGGGAAAACCTTCGTTCTTTAATTATTTATGTTATTGTAGGGCTTTCGATTGCCTGGATCGGTTTATCATAATATCAACTTTATTTGTTAATTTATTTAATGCCTTCTTAGCTCTACGGATTGTCAATTCAACAGACTATTTTGACTACTTGACCGAAGTACCTCCCCATATTGTAGTGAGGCAAAACTGCTAGGGCACAGAATATTTGTTTGGAATTTCAAGACTGGGCAGAATTTTGCCATGTATTGCGGGGTCCGACTCGGTAAAGAGGGGTGTCCGAGGGTGGAGAGATGTGAAATAATGCATTGCCGGACCTTCTGCCGAGTGTTTTGTGAATGGAAAATTTTCCACGCAGAGCTGAGCTCACAGCGATCGAGATAATTATTCCGGGGTCGTTCTTTGGAAGAAAGAAAGTGAAGAGATTCTAAAAAGAAAATTACAGAGATTTTATCATGTTGCTGCTATTGTTATATTTTAATTAAAGAACTGAGTAGATCCCGAAAGTTGAAGACTAAACGTTTTCAATTCAAATAAATTATTCCATTCTGACTTTTCTCCAATCTTTTTAAATTATAATACCTCAGATTAATTTGATTACTTTATTTACAATCATTATAACAAGTGTTCAAAGAAAAAATATTATATAATATTCTAATTATCACTTTCTCATTTTAACGAATTATAAAGTAATTATTAACTTTATTTATTTTAACAATTCTAAAATGCAAACCAATTTTTAAGAAAATATTTTCCATATCAGTAACTTATAAACATTACCCTATTTCAATGTATCATTGTGTGTGTACATTTTTTTTATTAAATACCATCCTAATTAATTACATTTAAATAAATTTTGTTCAACATTATCCCAATCAAATTCATCATTTTCTTCTAGTTTATAGTTAGTGACAATATCAATCAGAAATGATTAAGGAAATTGAATTATACACATGTCTGCGAGGTTCTCAAAAGCATTACTGATTTTTTGTATCTAATTCTGGAATTAGCTGGACAGATCTTCTATAAAAAGCATTATTTCCATACTTCCTTTAAGTATATGAAAGTCTTATATAAATAAAAATACGTTGGAATTACTAGATGGAGTGATAATTTTTCAATTTTGTCTATAATAATTCTCCACAACATTAGCGAGAACTCAGATGTAAATCTAATGATTTTCCTGACCACAGTAATATCTTATTCAACGTGTTTCATTCCAGGATATTTGCCGAATTTTCGCTGGATAACTCCACAACATTATAGTTCAGATTCAGTTTTACAGGATAAATTAATCATAATTTTCAGTGGTTCTGGCCTTTAAATTTCAACAATAGTTTTACAATGCTCCGGGGACTGTTGCGAACTCAATAATTAGAATGTGTTTAATATTATGTAAAAGATATAACGCGATTATTTTCTGTTCAAAATTGTGGCATATGTTCAGTTAAACTAGTCTGTGATTAATATGAAAAATTACAAAAAGAAGTAGCCACAATACAGACAGTAAATTGGTGTTAAAATAGATGCCACATGACGTCTCTGCAAGCTTTGAAAGTTTTGTCAAGTGATGAAAAAACGGGAGAGCCGCAAGAAAGACACAAAGTGACGAACTCCAACGCCATATATTCTTTCGTTTTGTAATCTGTATTGTATAGTTTTATCCAAAGATTTTGTACCCCAAGGTTTCGGAATTGGGTTTACTACCACAGCATGTGTTCTTCAAATTTCACTCGAAAGGTTTGCGGCTCCTGAAGTAGAGGAGATTGTATTGTTAAGTTAAATACGAGCCATTACTACAGAATTGAATATTGGAGAAACTATGAGCCGAAATGATGGATGTATCTGACCCTAGCGGCAAAATTAGAAACGAATAGTGACTGATGGCAGCAATGGAGCGGAGGATTTATTATTGGAAAAGAAGGGAGGACTTGGTAATTGAGTGTTCCGCTCCAAGTGACTTTCCTTGAGAGATGAATTTCGAGCGACAGTTGTGAGGCCTCCCTCTGCTTTCCATCAACAAATCAGCCCACGGAATTCTAATAATTAGTCGTCAACCAGGCGGAAAACTTACTTGCTCGTTTTAATTGGGTTAACTCGCAATATTAATATCCCTACAGCGGCTGTCGTAATCAGCATCATGCTGATCATGATGCCCGTGATGATAATCTGCGTGATCGATGGACCCGCTACCTTATCTGGGCACCACACACTCTCACATGCACAGCCGGCTCTAATTGTTATCTGGACCATTGTTGTGATCGCAACAATCGAAACACCTGCAACCGCGAAACGCTATCGTTACTTGCTAAAAGTTTATTTATCGTCTCTAAATTGAAGTTGACAACTGAAATGTGCAGTCGCTTGTTTTATTTTATTGTAACTTTTTTTCAGTTACTAGAAGTCATGATGTACTAATACTTTGTCTTCTCAGTTGCCATTTGTAATAGGGGTCGGCTCTTTCACTTCACTCTATCACATACTAATTAGCGTCAGAACTTGGAAAGCTACGCAAAAATACTTAATTTTACCAACCATCAGGGCAGTGGAAAGAATATATTTCTGCAAAAATTGTGAAATACTTTAAACGATCTGAAGTACCCGGTGTTTTTCGGGTTTACGTAAATAATATACAGACGAACTTCCCGAAACAGACATTTCTTATACCCGGACAATTTTATTTCCCCCGGTATTATTCCATATACATTACTTTACGAAGAAAATCACTTCTAATGACCGTATACTCTAATAAACGGTCATGAATACTATTTTTACAGAATTTTCAATATTTTTTATTTATTTATTTTCTTTTTGCAATCTGTATACAACAACAATAAGCAGAAATTAGATATGATATAATGACATGAGACAGAAACCCAACGGTTTACTGTACAGTACTTACTTTAGCAGTCTTCTTTGTGAAAATAATTAACTTACTAAATTATAGAAATCTATGAGGTAAGTCGAGCGGTGAAAGTCTATTGAGCCTATGAATGTTTGCACTATTGTCTAATAGATTTTGAATTGACTCATTAGAATGATGTTCAAGGTTACTTCAGTATTTTTCACTATACTTCGTGATCACAGTTTTAACCGTATCACTCAAAATATATGCGTTTCTTACAAGATATGGTTCATCGCATGTAACACTTAACAATGAAATCTTTCTAAAATTTTGATGTTGGAATTTGCAGCTGAATACCATATGTCCAGGTGGGTTTGAATACTATGTTATAGACGAGGAACTTGTTGTCTAAGGATAATTTAGATTTTCGACCTAGCAGCCAGTAGTATTTCCGGAGTTTCAAATCAAGTTGTTTACGCTTTATCCAAATGTGGAGCTTCCACGTTAGACCCTTATCTAGGTGTAATCATAAGTATTTAATTTCTGTTACTTGGGTTAAAGGATTGTTATGAACAAAGACTGCTGGAGAAGTTCCCTTATATTTTGTTTCATTTAATTTTACTCTCCATTTCTTTGTTCATTTAAGTACTTCATCAATATTCTGCTGTAGAATTCTTACTGCAACACTATGTTTTGCCATAAAAACCTTATCGTCTGCAAAAGATGCAGAAAAGGTGTCCAAATTGTTTGGGGAAGTCTGCTGTGAAAATTTTATATTAGATGGGGCCAAGTACACTGCCCTGTGGGACGCCTGATCTGATTTGGGTGTAGTTCCGTCTGGTCTGGCCCTCAGTTTTACCTGAAAGTATCGTTCCGTAGGATAACATTTAAGTATATTAAAAAACGGATGAGGTAGAAATGCTCTGACTGTACAGGAGGCCCTTGCGCCACGATAGACAATTATTATTTTTAAAAAAAGTCAGGATTCTCTACAAGTTTACTTTGATGTAGATGATCCCGGAATTTACAAATTCCGAAGCACTTTCAGTAACTCTTCTCAGTTCTTAGACAGCGGTATTTTGAATCGTAATGAGTTACGTGTTTTCAGTCAATGGAGATCAGTGCGAAAATATTGCCACATCTGAAGACCTGCAGTGATGGCAGAGCGGTAGCGAGCCGGACTTCAGACACGTAGACTCGGGTTCGAGTCCCAGCCGACGGTACCATTTTTATTTCTTTAATTTATTTACATTGTTTGCCTTTAGTTTCTAGTATTTTCTGTTTCTAGAATGTTCTGCTTCTAGAATATTCCATGTATGTATAAATAGGACTGGATTCCAAATCGGAGTCAGTCTTAAGCAGTACGAGCTTTGTACAGCACTTCGCCGTTGATTAAACGCCTATAACCTCTACGTGTGTGTGTTATTGAATCTCACGATCCCTAAGAAACGTGACAATATATTCTTTCTATTCAAGAAAAGGCGGAGTTAATTACAGTGTATGAAAAAGAAGAAATCAATGTCAGAGCTATTGCTTTAAGATTAAAAATCGGGAAAAGCCAAGGCGTGGAACTTTAAAAATAAAGAAAAACGTTTACAAAATAGTATTAACATATCGAAGAAATCATTTTAAAACATCCAGCCTCGCTATTGACAAATCTACATACGCGTGGATTTGAATACTTTTTCCGGCTCTTTAATAAGGGAAAAGGCTTTGGTAATTGCAAAAGAGTTAGGCTTTCAATTTTAATTTATATTTCTAAAATGTTTATATAATTTTTAAATAAGCAAGAGAGAAAAATTTTATTTGTTGTTTTTCTTGTTTAAAATACATTTTTAAAATTTTAAACTTTCTTATAATTTTTTCTACCTGGTCATTTAATTTAAAATAAATCCAAATCTCGCTAAAACATTACATCATCCTTCTTGCCCAGCTTCTCTACAGGGCCTACGGAACATGATCTTATACTGTAATATACTGTTCTACTGTACTAAAATAGTATATAGGAGAATGGAACATAAAATAGAATGCGAGTTAGGAGACGATCAATTTGGTTTTAGGAAGAATGTAGGGACAAGAGAAGCAATATTAACTTAGAAGACAAAATAAGAAAAAACCGGCCTACGTTCACCGCATTGGTACATTTAGAAAAAGCGTCAGAACTGGAACAAATTATTAAGGATTTTGAAGAGCACTGGAATAAAATATCGAGAAAGGAGGCTTATACATAACCTGTACGGAAGACAAGCAGCAGTAATTAGAATACAAGATCGAGAAAAGAAAACTGCAATCAGGAAAGGAGTAAGACAAGAATGCAGTATTTCGCCCATGCTATATAGAACAGGCGATGAATGTTAAAACGGAATATGAAAAATGAATCATACTGAAAGGAGAAGAAATAAAAACCTTACGCTTTGCCGACGATATTGTAGTATTAGGGGAATAAGAAGAAGACTTGGAAACCATAATAAATGGCATGAACGGAAAACCAAAGTAATGGAGTGTAGTATGGGAAACAGTGGAATAACAAAGGGTCATAGATTGGGAAGGGCTATTTTGACGGAAGTTAAGGAATTCTACTACTAGGGAAGCGTAATAACAGGGATGGCAGAAGTGTAGTAGACATCAGAGTACGATAGCATAGGCAAGGAAGGCTTTCGCGAAAAAGAGGAATTTACTTGCGGGTAATGTGTGAGTATTAGGAAATCGTTGCTAAAAACGTTCGTAATGGAGCGTGGCGTTATATGGGAGGGAAACGACGACGAAGTTGCAGAAAGGAAAAGAAAGAAGCCTTTGAAATGTGGAGCTATAAGAGATGGCTGGATAGAATCACTAACGAGGAAGTTATAAGCAGAATAGGGGAAGAATTAAAATAAGAGGACGTTGATCAATAGAAGGGATGAATACTAAGCCACGTTTTAAGATATGAAGGTCTAGTAAAATTAGCTTTAGAGGGAAGCGTGTGGGGTAAGAACAGAAGAGGGTATCAGAGGATGCAATACGCTAAGTAGATTAGGGAGGATGTGGGTTGTGCTAGTTACGAGGAAATGAAAAGGCTTGCACAAGATAGATTAGCATGGAGGGTTGCATCACCCCAGTCTTAGGGCTGAATACCACATCAACAACTGTTCTATATTACTATTATAAGTTATTAATTTTCTATTGTTACAGATAGATGAAAATTATATTTATATAGCCTATGTATGATAATTACAACATAGTTTTCTGACTTTAAAAATTTACAATAGATAAAAAGATGGCCAAAAAGTCAGCATATAAAATTATCACTATTTATTGATAAACGCGACGTTTCGTCTCCATTTTGAGACTTCCTCAGGCGTAAAATTTAGCAATACACCATATTTACTCCTTGAATCCCTAAGCCGAAAAAATAATTGAATTTACGTGTGAAGAATTTAGTGTTGTTCATTGACCATCTCCAGCCCTTGACGGTTACGGCTGAATTGATCTGAGGAAGAGTCAAAATTGAGACGAAACGTCGCTTTTATGAATTAATAGTGATGAATTTATACGCTAAGCAGAGTAGGGAGGCTGTGGGTTGTGATAGTTATAAGGAAATGAAAAGGCTTGCGGAAGATAGGTTAGCATGGAGGGTTGCATGAGACCAGTCCTAGGACTGAATACCACAAAAAGAACAAATTTATACGTTGACTTTTTGGCTGTCTTTTTATTTATGTATGATAATGTTCAGGTGAGGGTATACCTCATTTAATTTTAAGTACCAACCTGTTGCTCACTACTTTATATAAATATTATTTTGTATTTGAAATAAGCAAACTTGCCTATAAGAAGTGGTTAGAGCTGGCTAGACTGTTGGAGAAGTTTCGTTTTTTTGAAAAATAAGCATGAATTTTGGTTCCATTTGGATTTTGCCAGATGATTTTTTTATTTTGAATCATATACTCGGCTCTTATACAAATAAATATTTCCTTAAACGATGCATGGAGAGAATTCGACCAGTAGTATACATTTTACACACGGTGTTAACAGCTGGAGTAGAGAGTCATACTATTATATTAATCACAAAGCTAGTCAAATAAGTTTTCAGGAATCAAGTGACATATTCGTTCAATTACATATGTGCTGTGAGAAGCAAGGAGATTGACGAATGGTCCGATTCAGGGCGGAGAGATGATGAAACGTAATTAATACCTCAGTGTCGAATCACCTTTAACGACTATAGAGGGACGGAATTATATTCTCTTGCGTCACACTTAATGAGGCAAGTGATTGTAATGATGATTGAGATGCTTACAATTTAATAGCGGCTGAGTTTAGTTTCGTACGTCAATTACATTTACTCCCGAATGTAATCTTGCTCTGTGCCAACATTTAGAGGTTGTTGTGTTGTTGTTGTCGTATATACTTTGCAACGCAATTAAACGACAGTAGGATAGACTACGGAAGGGTAGGTGATACGATTGGTTTGCCAACTTCCTCATTAGTCGAATAATTGGCCACAACATCCAATCAACCGACAACTCCATTTGCTTAACGTTAAACATAAATGAATTGGACCGCCGCGTCGCACAATTAGAACACACCGGTTTCACTCTTTTTTTCATTCCTTCTCTCTTTTTCTCTCTCCCTCTCTCTTTATTTAATCAATAACTTGATTGAATCTGTGTGGTCGCGGATACAGTAACCAAGTCCGATTTTAGTTCGGTTTCCTCTTTGGAAAGCCAACGTGCAATCCTCTAAAGTCAGGAGAATTATATATATTTCTGTGCGTATCATGCTCATATAAGATGTGTACTCAGTTCACCCAGTTTAATGCATTTTACATACGGTGTTAACAGCTGAACTAAAAAATTTTCTATTATTTAATAATTGAAGGTTCTCAATTTTATTTCCAACCATTCATTGTTTCTAAGGTCTACAATTTAGATGACAAACCTTCCCATCCAAGTATCCATAATAACAATTTATGGCAGTTTCAGTTAATATTTCAACATAAAACTGCACAAAACTAATTTTACAATCAGGTCTACTGTTTGTAAAATTTTATTATTCTACCACTTACAAAATATATACTTTTTCATTAATTGAAATATTTAAGTCGTACAACATTAGTATCATCTACAGCAAAAAATATCTTTTATAGTAAAAATCTGGAAAGATTGCATTGAAATGAATAAGTCGGGTATTTTGATTTTAACAACTAAATTATTATATAAAAATGAAAAATCAATTTATTAAACATGTATTTAATTTAAAATACACTATAATTGGATATATTTTTAATTTACAAAGCCGGCCTGTTTTTAATGATTAACAATATAGACTACAATATTTACTCACATTTGATTTCTTACAAACAAGAAACATAAGATCTATTATGGGGTCGTCTTTGCGAACCTTCTCGTAGAAATCGGGATACAGTCATAAAACCTACACGGAATTGGCAGTAAGAGGAAATCGGTAAAAGGTTACAAACAGAGTAATTACCGTTTTACAGAATAGCCTGGAAATCGCCGCTCGGCCATAGATGTTGTACCTGTTCCAATCAAATCCTTTAATTTTCGTTGTTGAACGCCTCCTTATACGCCGCAACGGACAAGAGCAAGCATCAGCACTGAATCATCCAATTCAGGACCAATTCACAGATCACTCTCAGTAAAACACCATTATCAATTGCTATCTACAATCTCTTACTTTTCATCTTCTTACTTTTAATATCCACTGCTTAATGCCCACTGTTTAATATCCACTCTTAATCGCTGCTTGATGTCTATCCATAATAACTGCCCATTGTACGAAAATCCATTTTCGTCATTTTTAACACCGTTTCCCAGCCCTTTATTTTATTCTCTTCGGTGGCGGAGACCCGATCCTCCCTAATCAAAAGTATTTATCTTTCGACTTTGGGGGGAGCCATTCACTCCTTGTCACACCATGTCTCTTCCCATGAACTCCAACGAGTTTAGAAAACCCAGGACGATGCCATGTTGTCTTCTACAACTTCTCTCACGCCGCCTCCGTTAGATTGTGTAGCGCCAATTTTGGCATTTAGTTGTGTTAAAAATCGTAAAGTAGTATATTAAATTTCCTGTTAAGACTGCTACATAAGACAAACTAAGAGAGCATTAAAAACTCGCCTTTCAGAATCAGCCTGGTGATAAACATCCAATCGTCATACGAACTCAAAGAACTACAGTTTTGATTGGGATAATGTAAGAGTATTAGATTCCAAAGCTAAATTGTTCAACAGTTACATATGAAGCTGATATTAACAATCACAGATATATTTATGACTATTTTCATAAATAAAAAAATTATTCATATCTATTCCCATATCATTGTTTCACTTTTTCTGTTGTGAACACCAGATGAAGTCCATGGATATGGATGAAACGCGGTGTATTAGTAATTTTATTATAAACATACTGTGCAAGTAACTTTTCTTGGCAAGTAATTAATTCATAACTGACTCCCAATCTATTTTGTGAACTTTCAGTAACAGTTACGACAATGTAAATTACATTAATAAAATTCTTTTTAATCTTTTTTTTTAAAATGTGACAGTGAACTTCAAAATATTAAGTAGTATTTTATATATGATTATGATCTACATATTTAAAAGAGTTATAATAAAATAAATTAAATGAATATATTATTTATTTATTAATAGGTCTCAGAAATCAAAGAAGAAATTAATTTAATAATTCCGAACCCGAAATTTTAATTTAATTTTTTAAAGTTTTAATGTTCGTTTATACATAAACTTTTGTAATAAAAATGCTTTTTTTAAGTTATCCCTTTCGCAGATATTATTATGGCAAATATTTTTAACAAAATTAATAACTAAATATTTCTGAACATTCACCCAGCCTCCGCTGTCTCCGACTGTCTCGTACCGTACTTTGGGTTGTTGCTTTACCATGCCTCAGTAGTAAATCGTTAGACCAATTTTGGTCAACTACGCCCATGTTTAAATATTATGTTCTGCAAATATCTGAACAAGTATCTGCAGTGCAGATGTTTAAATATTATGTTCTTGCAAATATCTGAACAAGTATCTGCAGTGAACTATAGCAAAGGAATTGTTCTTAGTAAAAAAAACAATTAATGACAGAACTAAATACGGAAAAATAAATTATTTTTGTGTCGGAAGAGAGAATATTTTTTAAACAGATGTAATATATTCAACAAGGTTTAATAGTTTATGCAACATGCTTGTTACAACTCCTTTAACGACACAGAAGTAGTTGAAATGTAAGGAATCAAAGTTGCAATAAAATAACTTAATTTATTATAATTATTTAGGATTTAAGTTTATAATAATTATTGTATTATTGATTCAATAGAAAAGAGAAATGATTTAATGAATTATTTTGGATTTAATCACAACAAAATTAAGATTTGATATGCAAACAACAAGAGAGCTGATTAAAATAAATTGAATATGAAAAACGGTAGAGCATTCATAAATTTATATTGAAACTCTTTAATGTCAGTTCACCTGTGTGATGAACCAAAATGAGACATAGTTTCTTTGGCAAATTGAAATGCTACGTCAACGATACCGACAGAAGACAGCAACTGTTTTCCTTTGTGCCAGCTGTGACGGTTTGCTTCTGGTTTAAAATCTCGAAGAGGCATTGACTGAAACTGTCTGCTTCTGTTTACTCTTCGTTGGGGTGAACTGGCTGCATGGGTCACGCCTTGGGTCGAAGTAGTCGAGACATCTACCGAAATTTTAACATCTCCTCGATCCTGATTCAGAGCTCAACTTCGCTCCCGCTAGCGGCCCGCAATTTAATGATCCGTCTCTGCACCCAACCTCTTTCCATTTCACCTCATATGACCCCGAATTCTCCTCCTCCCCTTTTCTAACGGCCAATTAGTTTCAATTTTAAATAGCATCCATTAGTTGCGATTAACAAAATTACTGCCAATAGGGAATTTTTAGCTGCCGTATGCGGGGAAATGTCTTTGCACATGTTTTATGTTCGTTACGTAGTAGCTGTTTATAATTAGGTACGCGCAGCTTTCAATTTGATAGAAGCAAATTTTTCTCGAATTTGACTCGGACCTGCCATTTGTCTTTCATTTATTGAGCGTAAAAGGGTCCGTTTCTATTATCCGAATAAGGTCTAGCGTTGACTGTCACAAAATATTCAAAAAATAATTCGCAGCTCTTCACACTCTCTCGCGTAATTTTAATACATTACAAACTAATATTTTCAGTTAATAAGTTAATAATTCAATATTTACTTTTATTTACATGAAATAGTTAAATAATATCCACATTTATAAGAAAAATAAATGATCGGATTCTGATAACTGTTATTAATATAGATTAATAACTAATCAATATTTAAATATACGCGTCGTCGATGTGAATTCTGATCTGAAATCGGTCATGGTCGTGGTAAATTTGGAAATCACTTACGTTGTACAGAAGGACGGGTAGGTAGCAGAATGATCCTTCATAAACACAGGCTCATCCAATAAATAACTGGATTGTTTGCATCATCAGTAAACCGTTGTACGCGAGTAAATGCACGATTTCATGCTTATTTGAATTTGACAACGTTTTATATGCTACAATAAAACTTGTAATTTCATTGGGAGTGAGCGTCAAAGTTTGTAAACATTTTATCTTGGTAAATAAATTGGAAATACCATTACATAGGAACAGACCAAATTATTGTATGATACTGTTTTTTAGAAAAAGAAGTAATATTGTTCTACGGTTTGTACCCGTTGCATTTTATAAATCTATCGATATTAATATTTACATGAACACGTTTTTTAGCGTGAACCTTTAACACTTTCTTTCTCATCAGGTAGCACTTTGCTCTCTACCGTAGTCTTCAGGCCGAGTATAAGGAGACTAGATGGCCGGGTAGGACAAGGCTATAAATCACCTCTGTGACACTTTTTATTCATTTTTTTCCGCTTCTCTGTGGCGGAAAGTCTATTAAGCAGTACCGGAATGTATCCAGAGGGCATGAAATTATTATTATGACGGCGAGGCAAGGGCATTGACTAATAAATGTCCCTTGCGTTATCTCCAATTTCTCCATTACACCGTCCTCCATGTAATGCAGTCCATCACTCTCGCGTGACACCTTCTCCTCAGCTCACTCACCCACGCACTCTGCGTCTAGAGCAATATCCAGAAGAATGGGAAGGGAAATCGAGAATATAATGGGCGACGAAGATGAAAATAATTGTGGCTGTCACCTACCGAGGTTCCGCTGCTCCAATACATGGAAATGTTTTTATTTATATACGAAATCGAGCACCGACATGGAGCACCCAAACTGTATTTTGGTTCTCCTATGACGCATTGATTTCGTCTGATCATTTGCCAACATTTAGAATAACACATGTGAATGATGTTTAACTGTTCTGCTCCGGCTGACGAAAGCTGTTTTAATTTGATATGAATCTGAAATGGAGTAGCTCAGTATACGGGGTTAAAATATACAACGAATTCAAGAAAACATTGCAATTATATTCCGCAGATTTCTGTTAACAAACATGCATTAATTAATGGAAGCTGGAATTATAGATCGTATAACCTTACGACATGACGCATAAAAATGCCTATCTTTTAAAAAACACGAGAAATGGCCTCAGCATCAATATTAAAAATAAATAATTAACTTCATTCGCAAAACTATTGCATTGGACTCCAAGCTCAGGGTCTTATTAGCGTGTTTTATTTAATAGTAGTAGAAACACACACTTGCAGTTAATTATTGGATAATAAAGATTTACTTTAAATAAACTTAGATTGAAAACCAAAGATCATATCTTCTTATAATCAGCGACTCTCACTCCCCGATTGGTAAAGAAGTTCGTCTAACACCCAGACACAAAACAAAAACCAATGTAACACCCACTTAAAACTAGAAAATATTTAATAAATAAATATGACGCCAACTGTCATGTCACAACGTCGCTCTAGAAACTAAATTAAAATATTACTTTTTTTTCTCTCTTTCATTAACAATTATGAGTAGTACACTAGAACCGTGACAAAGGTGGAACGAAGAGAAAGTTACCTCAGGCGAGCCATTAAATTTCAAAATTGATAAATTTCAAAATAAAGGTAAAATGTACCTTGGAATGTTTTCAAATAATTTAAGCAAACTTACAATTAAAAAATTGGTTTCCTCATAAATGGAACTACGTAAATCGCATAGTTTGTAACATTTCATTGTTCTAATTTATCATTTTAGAGATTTTCTTATTATAGTATGAGTTGCGATAAATAGCATGCCGTGCGAGATACGCTTAATAAGGGAAAAACAAATAACTGATTTTTAATAGTATTAATAGAAAAATAACGGGTTCATGGAATTTAATAACTTTCATATTGTATACGAAACGGCTATAAGTACGCTGTGACTTAAAATAAACGTAGTTGGAAATTGGTAGATTTAAAACTACAGCAATGTATATTTGGAGAAACGTTTACCTTGATTTCACAAAATTAATAATTTTTTGTAATTTATAATTTTGATAAACAAAGGTTGTAGATAATGTATGTTTGACAAACTTATAGGATGGTCGGAACAATAATGGAGTACTGTGGGGGCGTGAGTTTTTAAGTTTAAATTAGAACAATTTTATTAACATTAAAAAATTATTAAAACAATTACAACTATTACAAATTTAGGCTCCATTAAAAAACACGACTAGCTCAGATTTAAAATTTAGCAAGGGACTCAATCTATTTACAGGGCCATTAAATATATGGGCGTTGTTGTGCAGTATGAGCTTGTCATTCACATTTTGATACAATGGCACTAAAACCCCTATTTGTTGTTTTCGTAGGCACCTGCTTCCTTTGTCGGCACAGGTACCTGGTCTTCCTTCCTAGAATTCTGGTCTTATTCCTGACTTCTTGGAGGAAAAAACGAGGAATTGCCGAGGGTTCAAAGTCTGGGGCAGATAAACGTCCGCCTGTGCTTAGAAGAGAAAGAAGGATTACTATGGTTCTAAGAGGAAAATTGAATACCATTGGTAAATCACAACAGATGAGACGAGTCACGTAGACCCACGCTACAAGATTTTCTAACTGAAATCAACCATCGAATATAAAATTATAGATTATTTTCAATCGAAGTAGGGCATTACAATTTCAGTTTGCAGAAAGGAAGACCATATAAAATTTTTTGAATGTATCATCCAAAATTGCGACTTCTCCTTCCCCGTGTATATTAAGAAGCAGGCTGGAGCATTTCCGGCGACAAATTAGTGTGCAGCACAGGGATACGCGTCACTTCGTCTCATAATGACGTGCTGAAAGTCTACTAACATCCTTCACTGAGAAGGCCAAAGGATCTCTAACAGACTTAAATTGAGCGAAACATTTAATTAGCAACATCACCGACCTTCGTTCTCAGTACTTAAAGGTGAAACAGAAACGTCAGCTCATCCATATCTCGAATGCAGATTATTAATGTATGTATTAATTATGCAGACAGAGAGGGAATCGTGTAATTGCGGTTCAAACAGCGTGATGAATGGTGCGGAGCATCTCTTTCTCTCTCCCACTCACTACGCTACACAACATACTTGTGACTCCCACGTATGCAAATGCACTTTCCCCCCCAATATTGCCCAGTGCTGTTATCACGTTACCTGTCCTGGTCCTCCGTGGTTTATTCCATTTGTATGTATGTAACCAGCACTCTGCCACCGGGGATTTAGCACTGGGAGCCGTCCATTAGGTCCAGATAACACGGCCATACACGTGTCTGTTTGTGGCGTAGCGTCACAAGGAAAACACTTTCGTCTCCGTGCCGGTAATTGCAGTTGTTGTATTCCGTGGTTGATTCTTTGATACCTGACTTCATATATATTCCCAATTTATTAAATTGTATTTTGATTCATAGTTCTCCCCGAGTGTAGAGTATTCATTTTAATTTGATAAGTAGACTAAAATAGTACATATTATAAAATATGTAGTCTTAAATGCTAGGATTCAAGTGTCACGGTGCTAAACTATCAATATCGTTCATGGTGAAGACCAATTTGTTTCTGAATCTTTTAAATAATATTTGAAATCTTAAGTGCAAGAATAAAATTGGAATATTAACGTTACCTAATAATTTAATGTGGCAAGCCAAGTGATCCCAAAATCAAATCAACATTCAAAATGTAATAATTTATTCACAAAAAAAATAAAAGGAAATATATACAAAAGAAATGTGCGAAGTTAAAACATATATTGCCGACTGTTCCAAACTTCCAACAGCTTACTCGAAAAGAGTTTCTGTCACAGGGCTGGAAGCACAATCTGGTCAATTCAGCCACGTGGTATTCATCTGCTTCTCTCTCCGTTCTTCCACGATCCTTCCTCCGTCAATTCTCAACCAAAAGTCCCTTTCTCTCTCTTCTCTCAATTTTTGCCTAGCTTTTCTTTCCTCTTACAGCTCCCCTAATTGGTGGAAACTAGTCTCAGCACCACCAGTCAAATCTATTAAATATTTCCTGGTTGGTTGGCGAAAATGATGCTTGGCTCTGTAAGGGCAAGGGCGGTTTCGGGAAACTGGCTATTTTTAAACAGGCCGTTACTGGAATTTTCCTTCTGGGTGTACCAACGCATTTTAGCAGGCAAACACGCAACGCGGTTAGGTTATACTGAAATTGCAAATTACGTTAAATCAACTGAACTGTACGCTAAAATACATTTAGTTATCAATATAAAAAAATTGGAGAACAAAAGAATATTAAATTGAAATCACAAAAACGTTCAAATGAATTACAGATTTATTTTTTTAAAAAATTCTCTTTCAATCTGTTTTTTTCTATCTTTCTATACAGGGAATAGAGGTTAAATAGCACATTGGAAAATAGGCCATATGCGAGTTTTGTCCCTTGCCATTTACTTACGATCAATGCCCGCGTAGCAATTTCCATCAATTTGAGATGCAGGCAACTGAGTATATTTGAAAAGGTATGTCCGAACATTTTTATGCTGTCCCAAGAACCAGTAGCTTCCTCAACAACTGTTCAAAACCGAACTACACCACACCTTCACAACAAGTGTCTCCTCGCGTGTCCCAAAACTAAATGTTCTCGCTATGACAAAATTAAACATGTTTACTGTCACAGCAAAGTTCTTGGAAGACGCTACCTCAGTAGCTTGCTGTTTTTTCCAAGATCATTATTCTTGGGTGCAAGCTTTTGCTCAGAGATTTACGTGGGTACATGCATACGCAGAAAACCTGATCATATTTTCTCTGCTGCCGGCAACAACTCGAAACGTACCATCATTTTACAATAATTTTAATTGGCTCCATTACAGAAGCTAAGATTGCTATACTGAAATTTGAAGGACCTGAAAATGAAAACATGGTGAATAGGTTGAAAATGATGGCTTTTATTAAGGAGCCTAAGAACTGCAAAGGGCTGCAACGCTGACTAAGAAGAAGAAGAAAATATCTAGGTTTCCCTTAAACAAATTCGCTTATTTACATGAAATTAATAATTAACTTGATGAACAAACATCCATATTGTCAAATTACGAATACGTAGACATAATACAACAATTTTATTTATATTTTCTACATGAGAAGTAATAATTTGAATATTGTATATTTCAATTTTAGGTTCTTGCTATAAATAAACTGTAATCAATGTAAGAAGATAACTACGGTATTAACGGAAAGATACTTCAAATAAATGCTGTTAGGACGCTATTAAATGAGTTTTATTAATAATTTGAATACATGATTATCAATTAAAACGTTTATGTAAGAAAAAGTTTCACTAAATAGTAATAATCCAGAATAATAATTATAACTTAATGAAATGAGGCAGATGTGTCAGAAATAACATCCAAATTAATACAATGTTTCGTTCACAATCTTGGATTTCATGAGGTCTACAATGCATTTGCAGTATATAATGTAAATAATTTCCTTACATTGCCACATTCCGAGATACCAATCCATTTTTTAAATTAAAGTATGGTAATTTTTTTAATTACCTTCATATCTTCGACGTTCCTCACGATACCAGATTCTAAATATTTTATATCTCTACAGTATTATTTGACACGATTCGTAAGATATGGTCAGTCATGGGTCTCTCATGACCGTGAGTGGTTGTTTGTGGAGGACGAAGAGATGGGAAAGCTTGCTGTCATTCGGCTTGACAAATTACGATCCTCATATTTATAATTAAAGGTTACGGTCGGATCAATAACTCTCCCGGATCTTGTCTCCGGAAGCCTAACGGGATTTGGGAACTAACATTAACATCAACTCAACACTGGGACACGCACACACACACAAACAAAAAGGAGTAACTTAAGCCAGGATCAATAAAGAATGGATAAAGATTTTTTCGGAATAAATCCCACATGGTATTAAAAAGGCTGTTTCTGCAAACTTGTGCATGCCAGTATACTCGGGTTGCTGGTCAAACAAATTCATATTAGTAGGGTTCGATGTTATAATAAATACTCTGACTTATAGCAGACCTGTGATTAGATAATATTAAAAGCTGCAGATCTATCAAAACACATGAAAATCAACAAACACTAAATGGATATAGAACGTATTCCAAGACTTCATTTAGGGCCTTAGAACCCTGAATTTCTGCTAATTTTAGGGCGTGGAAATTATCAAGAGGAGTCAGCTGACCACGTATCAGTCCAATACGTAATGTTCGTAATGTGTCATGTAAGATGACAGTCCGCAGTCGACCCGGTAGGCCAAGGCCCTGAATGAGCTGCAGAGCCAATGAAAAGAGAAGGGAAGAGGGAGGGAGAAGGAGAGCGAGGGGAGATGGGAAGAGAGTGGCTTTGTGTAATTATTTTTCTTCTAACAGAAAAAAAAGTTTGATCCAAACAGTGTCAATATATTGAAAAACACAGTAAAAATGAAAAATCTTTTATCTGAAAGAAGATGCTTGGACTACCAAAGCATCAGAGTTCCACATAATTTTTTGTTAGATTACGTCATGCTCTCGCAGATGTTTAAACCATTAATAGTGTAATGAGAAAAAATTGAAATTAAAGACTAGGCAAAGTGCTGTGATGCTACCTTTTGGTTTTCTTACTTTAATTTTCTTGTCGGAGAGCTATAAGTGAATTAAAATGAATTTACAAAAATAGATTTATATAAGTAAAATTAAATGGACAAAAAAGGAGAATATAAATAGAGCATAACAGGATATGCGCGTGGGAGGGGGGTATTATGGCCTTTATGGCTGAAACTGTGGCAGACGATCGATGCGTTAAACACATTAATTTATTCCAACCAGCTTGTGGATTTCGGTTGGCTGGTACGCTGCATTTCTCCATCGGTACCTACTTCAATCTTGCTGCTCCCTAGATGCAACGACAGACAGACCCTGGCTTGCTGGCGACGATGAAGATTTTTCTCCAGCCACTTCTCCACTGCCACCCATCTATGGCTGTCTCACGATTGTCTCCAAATTTCTCCTCATCTCCCTCTCAAAATTAAGCTTCTATCGCTTCTTCGAAAAATTTCCCAATCGAATTTAAATTCCCTCGAAGGGTTTTTCTAAACTCCACCAATTTCGGGGTCTACATGAGCAAATCCAGGTCCGCAATCGGTACGTACATATTAGTTTCGGCTGAGTGAGCCCTGAAATTCGTGAACTTTTAACTCTTCCGTCGTGGTCCAGACACCGTTACACGGTCTCAGACATTTGTCCCCTTGGGTACTTCCAGCCTACCCTACGAAGAAATGTTATTACAAGTAAAATAAATTCCCTCTGAATAAAACACTGCAGTGCACTATTTTGGCACGTCTTGTGGGGAAAGACTCGGTAAATAGATGTTGCACGGGAGGGGGGGGGGGGAGAAATGTAACTAATTTTTTGCCGGACCTTCTGCCGAGCTTGTTAGAGGAGTATTTCTGGTGCCGTATTTTGGAAGCAAGAAAGTGAAGTGACTCTAAAAAGCATAGTACAACAATTTAGTTTCAGGAAAGTAAAGTATTGTAAGTAGGTAAACTTTGCGAGCAGCACAGAGGATTTCTACGGCATCATTCAGGACATTAAATGCTAAGGAAAAATTATTTACATATACTGTTACGAAAATAACAGCCATAGCTTTGCCACTATATTATCTCCCTACCGTGAATTACTCTGAGAAAAGGTGCCCATGAAATGTTGTTTTTGTTCATTTAAAATGGTGTCACCAGAAAGTGGGTACTTTTAAATTTATATTAACAATGTAAAAAGTGAATGAAGTAAGTATTAATTACAATAGTTTTTAAAAAATAAAGAAAAATACGTCATTTCATACCGTTTTAGATTTTATCCGTCAGAGTAAGATACGAAGTTCTCATCAAAACGTCTTCACTATTGATCTCAATTTAATGGTTGCTCGTGAGTTTTCCTAATTATAAAGGAGAATTTAGATTTTCCCAGTGAATCAATCGAATATAGAATTCTTGGGTTCCTACCCGGGTTATATCGCTTGTAAAACACAACGTTTCGTTACCCATCTCCCTCATCGTCTTCAGGTGACTGAAGACTATCGAAACGTTGTATTTTACAAGCGATGTAGTCCAGGTATAAACCCGAGAACTCTATATTCAATTCATTATGCGGGTGGCATCAGTTTCGTTCCTATACGTACTTATTTTGTACCAACAAACATAATTAAATATTTTAGCTTCTAGAAAGTTTAAATTTAACGTCTGTTATATATGAAAAACGAGATATGACCTTTCACAGAATTTATTCTTTAAATTTAATAAATAACAACGTTTTGTCTTATTTCCAGGTCCTCTTCAGGTTTTCTTCCCATGCATGCTTTTACATTCTCCCAATTTCAGAATTTTCAAGACCTCAGTATCGATATTATTCGAGCTCGAAGGTTTAAAATATTTTGGATGGACGCACAGAAGGTCGATTCACCAGAATGTTCCAGAAAATTTATATTCCTGAACATTTTAGTCAACTACATAAAATATATTGAAGTAAAATGAAATACAGAATTTTTAATTTTTTGGTTATCTGATTTACTAAGTTAAATATAATTGTATTGTATATAATAAATAGGTGCACTTGAATAAATTAGTTTGTTGCTCTGCTACCTCAGAAGCCTGAAGAGGATTATGCGGCGACAGACTGAGAAATGAGTACAGAAACGATTTTTTAAATGTTATGGTCGGTAATTATATTAGATTAAAATAACGAAATTGAGATGTTCTCATTTTATGAATTTGTATATTACAAGTGGAAATCTATTTCTACTAGAATGTGGCGTGGCCGTACTCATAACGAACAGAAAATAATATTGAAGAAAACGAAAATAGTGAATCAGAATGTTTGCTAATTGGTGTTATTTATGATGCAGAAGTAAACGTAATTTGCATCGAGTTAAAAGTGTTTACATGTAAACGCAGGAGCGAATCAGCAAAGTAGTTTCCCACCTCTTATAAGACTTTTGGTGGACAGACAGAGACGTATTCCAGCAATTGCACTCAAGACCAGTAGCTTCAGTTTTATCTCGGGGCCTTCCATCACCTTATATCTGCGTACACCTCATTCCTCTCTTCCACAAGAGCCTCCATTTCAAGTCTAAGTGATTTGATACTGCGGACTGCATTTCAATGTCTACGTCAGACACGAGACCCAACCAGTGCTCTCTTTCCATCCTAGTCTAAGTCTAAACGATACAGAAATAACTCAGAAAACAAAATTTCGTTACCACATTTTTATTTTCTTCATTTCTTCTGCGTCTTGAAAGTGAAACATTGTGCATAATAAGCGACGACCGTGGTTTGAATCATTCTTACAAAGACTGGCGTGCTACGAAGTTATTTTCAGACAGGTTAAGTTATAGACTTTTTTTGGAAAATTAGTCTTCACTAGTAAAGATCTTGTTAAACAAATTATAATGTGCTGGCAGAGCACTATAACTTCATGAATCACAAACCACCTCAACAGATAGAAGAAAATGGATAATTTATATAGCGAATTTGCATCACTGGTTGTAACGGCTTACCCAGCAGAATGGATTGAAACAAATGAAATAGTGACAGGAAAAAATTGTCGTTCAATAGTCTATATAAAAAGGAAATAATTTAGGTTTCACTTAAGCTTTACTTTCCCAAACTACGTTATCTATATATGCATATATAAAAAAGAAAAGAAGAGCCTGACCTAGATCATGGCTACTTTGGGTTCTCTATTCTATTAAAGGGAACTTACCCTTAAAAATCCATTCGTTTAGAAAAAAAAATATGTAAAGATAACGAAAATCGAAAAGAAATTTTATAAAATCATTGATCAATTTCAGGCTGTATATTTAATAAAATAAAAAAACAATATCTGGGCACTTAATTGTACCTTCTTCAGGTTTTTTTCTAGTTGCCTCCACATTTAACACTATCAAAAACAATATATGTAATAGTTATCACGCAATTTTTAAACAAAGTCTTAATCAATGTGACTTAATATTATAAATAAATTACAAAGAATGTTCAAATGTCAGTAACAGAACAATTTAATTTGAAAACTTTTCGTCCCTACTTTCGGGACGTCGTCGGTTCATTAATTAAAATATAATGCTGCCGAAACGTCTGGGGCCGTTATTTTCTTTTCGGCCCATAGATTTACAGTCTCCTCTGCTACAGACAGATTGTAGATGAACCTCAGGGAACTTAATAAATAGTTTTATTATTCTTTAATATTTTATCTGTCATGTGGAAGCAATTAGAAAAAAATACGAAGAAGGTACGAATAGGTACCAGATTTTTTTTATTAAATATGCAGTCTTACGTTGGTCAAGAACAATTTTTTTCACAATAAAGCGGTAAAGCTAAACTTTTAAATGTAATAAGGAAATTACAGATACCAATAATACTGAGGAAAAATTTTTTCGAACAGAATTTCAATTTTGTTTGAACGACCTGAAGAAGTTTAACTTGCTTCACAGTATTTTACGCAAACAAATATTTATTTTTATAGATGAATTTAGGCGCAGTGGAGTTATTTTTGTGTTACATAATATTTAGGACCATATTATAGATAAATGGTATCTGAGGTTGGTTCATTATCTTGAAGATGAGAGGAGGTGCATCTGCTTTTTAGTGCGACGTACCTCTATTGCTCGGGCACGTTTTACTATCGGTCTGCGACTCCAGTGTCTTGACGCACTCTTTATCAACTTGAATAGCAATAGAACAGTCTCTGAATTCCGTATTCTCACTTATTCGCCCTGTAATAATTCCCGTGATAGTGACTCTCAGACACCCGTCGGAGTAGCAACTTCTCTCGCCAGCCAACAGTCGACAAGTGGCAAAGGGCTTGCTTAGTCACAAGCACAGCTCGTGTTCTCTTACATAAAACTTTTATTAATTACTATAGTTACTACCCGAAACGTTTACACATTTCTTAAAAAAGAGACATTGCCCTTCAATGAAGTTTATGTAAACATTTCCTTTGTTTACAAGTATGAATTATTTCAGCAGTTTTACAAACTATACAGATAGTTTTTAGTAACATTTAATACTTTGGAAGTTGGAAACTTCAAGTAATTTTGGCCTCGAGCACCGTGCGTTATTATTTTCCTTCATGTTTAATTGCGAGCTATGTAAAATAATGGAACTTGCACCTGACAAGTCTCTCTGTTAACACAACTCAGAACCTCTTTTTCTTATAATTTATTCGTCTTAGTCGTCCTAGGTATTTTTTTCAAGTGAAAATTTCCACTTGTAAAGACGTAAGTACTTACGGTAGATGGGGCACGCGAAGTCTTTTAATAGTCGTTCATCACGAGTGTTCGGCTGGTGCAGATTAGCATAGCCAAGCCAACTGGTTAGAGGAAAGGAGCAAAGTGCGTGCGTGGGTGTTTTCACACGCAAAAGGTCGCCAAAGTCAACCAACCAACAAAGTAAACTTTCCTACTACCACAAAGAAAATGAAGGTAGCGAAAAAGAAAACTTTTTCAGTTTAAAATCTGATAATTTCAAGATTTTGGTGGTTATAAAAAGGTTGATTCAAATAACGATCCCAATGATCTCGCAAGATGACAAATATCAGATTTATTTTCCTTGCAATTAACTGACAATAATTTTTATAACTGGTTACTCATGTGAACAAACTGGTTAATGATAGTTATGAAGGTTAAGAGACATACATTATTTTTGGCTGTTTATGAAGACGTTATCGTTGTTTCAGAAACAGATAGTCAATTTCAATTGTGTTGAAATTGAGAGGACACAAATTCTCTTATTTAAAAATAAAACCATAATTAATTTCCCACATAAATTAATAATTAATTTTATTTCTACATATCCATTCTCATATAAATCAGTATATCGGCTAAATTATAAAGATAGAACCGGAATCTTCATTTTTATATGAAATTATTTTGTTTGTTTGTTTTTTTATTTCGTTTTTTGATGGCAGAGATCAATGTGGAATACATAATGCGAGAATATATATTTTATATATTAATTTATTGTATAAATAAATTCAATGCTACTAACTATTTCAGACTTTATCGATTTAAAAATAAAAAAATTGTAGCAAATCAATTTATATTTATTTAATACATCTACGACGTTTCGTCCATATTTGTGGATTTCATCAGGTAATTTATAAAAATATTACATGTATGTAAGGGAGGATAATTTCGCGTCGTGGGACTGCGGAGGAGCCGGGAGAGAATTTAAAAAAGAAAGTATAATTTTGTGTTGTGTTTCTTAATGTATAGTATATTGAAAACTTATGATTATAATTAGGATAAAAATCTAAAGAAGGTACTGATACATACCGAAACGTTGTTCTTTTGATAATAATAATTTCCCTGTGTTTATCAGTCAAGTTATTAACCAAAACTAAACTTTAATTTTGATTTCAAATTTATTTAGCAGTTTGAAATTAAAATTAAAGTATAGTTTTGGTTATAATGCGACTAAGTAAAAATCAGTTCTTTTAACAACATTTAAATAAATTCCTTGAAAAAAGTGGTTCTTTTTAAATATTAAAAAATAGGATACATAATTTTATTTAATTAACACATAAATCAGAAGTTATATTAATTATTTATAAAATACTAAATATTTTGTGTTGTGTAGTTTTATATTAATTTTGATGAGTGGTTATTTTATTTTTATCAAAGGAATTATTTATTAACAGGAATATTGAACATATTATGTCAATATCTTTCTGTATTCTTAGTAACGTTACTATGAGTTTTTCATCTTAGCCATTTACTTAATTGTATTGTTCTTAATTCTAATACTAATTTGTAAATATTAGCTCTATTTTTGGTTGAAAAAACGTGTTCGGGATTTACATAAGTTTGTGGTAAGTTTTTTGTAATTTTATGAAATGATGTAATTTTTTTCTATAACGAGCACTAATGGAACTAATGAAAATAAAAATCTAGTAACTAGATGGGGTAGAAAATCTATATTATTACAGGAGAAATGAAATGTTTCTCCTTGATAAAATGTTATGGTCTTAAATTTTTTTATTATGGTCCTTTCTATAAATTTAACATTTTTGAAGGGGCAAATCGTTTCTGCCACGAATTGTATTATTTTTCTTTGGGTTCATGATTCGTAAATGCTGCCTGACATTTTTTTCTCACTTTAAAACATCTGTCGAGTCTAAAGGAATTTGAACTTATGACACAGAGCCTGCGGAAAGGGATCAACAGAGCGAACTGAAGCTAGGTATGTGGGTTTGTTGAATGTTGTGTTTGTGTTTGTATTGGCTGAAACACGAAACCGCGCAGAGAAAATGCGCTCTTTGTAGCACTCAGGGAAAGATCCGATTAAGGGCGAGAGAGACGGGAATGGAAAGGGATTTCTGGGAGTGCAAACTTGGCGAGAAGCTCTGGAGAAACTTTGGGGAAAAGGACACACACACAGAAACTAAATGTATTCTTTACGCACAGAAAATAACAGCTTAGAATATGTAATAATCACATTGTTAAATAAATTTTCAAAATTGTTTTCAATTTTTTCTAACAGATTAATTATAATAATTATATATACCTTATTTCGTTGAAAATAAATAAGTACTACATCCAAATAATGAAAAAATTTATCACCCCTATTCATAGAATAATTTACTATTAATAAAGAATCATATTTTTGATTTAAATCGTGCGTATCATTATTCACAATGAAAGCCGTATTATTTGATTTACTGGGTAATATTTCACTCATAAATCTAGAAGCATATTTACTATCTTCATCTAAAATTTCAACTTTTTACCAAACATTCTTATGGTTAATAAAAATAAATATGTTACGACATGACAGATTAATTTTGCACGTTGAATTTCAGATTATTTTTATCGTCATTAGTACCAGAACGTTTTGTTTGGCCGATGAAACAAGCTTTGCAATTTAAACTATTAATTTTTTATATAACACTATTCTTGTCAATTTTATCTTTAATATTATTATTGCAGGATTTCAAAACAACATCAATAAAAAATAGCAGAATAATTATAAATCTCCATTTCTTACTAGACTATTTAACTTCGTGCTTAATTTTAATCATGATACAAATATCATTTTCAGACTTTTAAGTTTAAAATAAATGAAAAGACGGTCAATAAGCCAGTAAATCATTTTATTACTATTTAATTAATACAAATACAACGTTACACCCAACTTTATGAACTTTTCAGGTAATTATATAACACGACACAAAATTTCTCTGATGTAAATATTCCAGCCATTTATTAATGTATGTCTGTCATTTATTTCACTTCATATTACACATCATATTTTAACAAATTTTTATATAATCGAAAGAAATTTTTTATGTAAACGTAGCTGAAGAAGTCCACAAAGTTGGATGAAACGTTGTATTTGATCCAATTAAATTGTAATTAAGTTATATGCTGACTTATTGGTCGTCTTTTCATTTATTTATTTTAATCATTATAATTTTTATATATTTGTGATTAATGGATAGCCGAATGATATTTACAATTTTATCAAGAAGTATTCTATAATATTGGAAAAGCGATATTTGTCGATTTCAAAAGTGAATAATATTTAGGTTGGAAATTATTAGATGTATTGAAGCAATTTCATGACTAGTTTTGCTGTTGAACTGATGTGTTGATTTTGTTCAATCTTAAAATTGTAATAAATACTTGGAACAATAATAGAAATACACCCCTCCCCCTAAAAATGGCGGGTTGTTATAGACGAGTTACAATCGTGCCATTTTGAAATAAAATAATTTCTCATCAATTAACCTCTGGAATAAAGAAAAAAATACTAGAAAATTCACCTTGTGTCAATTAAAATGTCGATGTATTGAGTGAAACACCGCGGAAAAGTTTTAGCTTTATAAAGAGAATAAATGTGAATAAAACGTTTGTGTATTCAGAGAGAAAAGTATCGTTCACTAACAGGAGTCCGCTCATGCTCGTTGAAAATATTTGTAAAAGCTACCGAGTCGTGAAGGAGAAGGTTTTTGCTTCGGCATTACTATTTGGCTAGAATCAATCAAACGTAAATAAAGGAGCGTGTATTTGTTAGTCCTCAGTTTAATTAACTAACTATTCCGCTATATAAATCTGCTCGAATGAAACTCAATCGTCCGAAAGGGGTTCCATTCAAAATATTGTAAACGCGTTTCTGAAAATCATAGCTCAGATAACTACAAATAACTGTTTGGCAATTTGAATGCACTATTGGATATTTCTTCTAAGCTGTTAGTGCTGCATAATTAGGAAAAGCTGTTGAAGTAAGTTCATTACATCTAACCTACAAAATATTAAATATTCCTACTCATTTTAATTGACCTCGATATTCTGTAAACTGTTAATATATTTTAAATATTTAATTTTTAGAAAACAAAGCAATAAGGAAAATTAATTTAGTCTAAGTACATATTTTTTGAATTCAAGTATATTTTTGTAAGAAATAAAAGATTAATAGTGCCTTATTAATTTTATAAGATTAGTTTATATCATATTTTGTAGTGTTGATAAATGGAAAAATAGCTTAGTAGATATATGGTCTCAACGAGGGCAGAAGATGATAACTTGCGCAGGTCAATGGTGTTTAGCATGTGCTAATAAACAATTTCCGAAACGTTAGAGTGTTTTGTATAAATGAAATAAAACTAATAAATTAAACGAATGTAATGCGCGGGGAAACCATCTCAAAATTTAAGTTGAAACCTTCCCAAATTTTATTCTTAATGAGCCAAAATTAAGAGTTCCCTAAATATTTGTGTTGTGTTACTTTTGTTTACACCGACAAATATAATTTTCAACAATAAGGAATTTTAAAATTTGATATAATCAATTTAATCATGATGATAAGATCGAAACTGTGGGAATACAATATAAAATTATTTACAAAAGAATAAAATAACTCAAATTAAAAGTTTCAGTAAAAATAAATTTACGAATAAAATTTATTATTAATTTGGCTATGTCGGTAGAGCAAAAAGAACCTATGCAGCTCCTAAACGGCTGCTCTCGGGAACGCGGTGAAAACGATATTAATGAAATAAAAACAATCGCGAATCAAACGAGAATGGTTTTCAAGGAAAACCGGGTAAAAATGCCGTTACGTACGCCATCGTCTTCTTTGCTGCATCACGTCTTCTTCCGATTAAGATCCTCTAGCGCCTCTCCTTCAGATTAAATCCTCATCAAATGTTATCTTTTTATTTTCTGTACTTCCACCAAATGAATATCCTTTCTCGAAATGTTCAGAAACTAAATTTTATACGTGTTGTTGTTCTGCCACTGCTTCGTTTCTCTCTAGTGTCTCTCTCAGGCAGATTCTCTGCACCAACACTTCCTCAATAATCCACGCGTACTCTGCACCATCTGCTCAACAATCATCCTAGGCAATAATGTGCCATAATCTGCGAGGTTTCACCCCGACGTGACCTTGACTATTCTCGCTTTTGTGCTGTAGTCGACTCGGTAGAATATTAAACTAAATTATTTTTCCTTTACCGATTCAATGTAGGGGACATGAATCACCACATTTGTTTGGAATTTAAAGACTGGGTGGAATGCATCATTTTGCCACATCTTGATGGGTCAGAGTCGGTAAAGAAAGGTGTCCGGGGGCGAAGAATTTACTGTCGGACCTTCTGCCGGGTGTTTTGTGAATGGAAAATTGTTTAGACAGTAACTGTGGGAACAGCGACCGTGAAAATTGTTAGAGGAATATTTCTGGAGTCGTCTTTTGGAAGGAAGAAAGTGAAGTGATTTTAAAAATCAGAGTACAGTGAATTAATTTCAGGAAAGTGCGGTGATTGTGAGAAGATAAACTCTGCTAGAAGCGCAGATTAATTTCTGCAGCTTTATTCTGGACATTAAAAGCTAAGGAAAAATTATTTATATAAACATTTTCGAAGAATTACAACCATAGTTTTGCCACTGTACTAAATTTGTCAGTTTATCTTCTTATTGTGAATTACCCTGAAAAAAGGAGGCCCTTATATGTTGCTTCTGTTCCCAAAAAAATTGTGTATTTTTTTGTATTCACATTTCATTTATGATATTAAAAAATGTATGAAGTAATTATTCGTTCTGTAATATAATAAAATTACTCGTTATTATATTTCTTAAGGTAAAACTTTATTTGTCACCTTTAAAAATTTTTTATACGTAAGAGGAATCGAGAATCAGTTGCTAAAATTCTGATAAAATGTTACGCACACTATTTATTCTAATATAATTAAAAACATCTCTCATGCCACACTCTCAAAAGACTTTTTAATTACAGTACGAACGATGTTGAGTCATTTGAAAGACGTAATAACTATATATCTTTTTTAATTAGAAAGCTTTCTTGCAAAACAATACTCTCAAATTTTTATACAAGTAATGCAAAAATTAACGTCTGTGGAACTAATAACAATACATACGACATGAATTTAATAGACATCGTGAACTAATTAACGAATTTTAGGTATTCAGATGCCTCGATGCGAGTGTAGCAACTCTCTAAAAGGCTCTTACAGTAAACTGACAATATTTAAAACACCAAAGATATAATACCAAGGATAGACCAGAAAGAGGCAAAGACCTAAAATAACACATCGTAAAGCTTACCAAGATTATCTATTTCAGGTTTAAGATTAATAGTTTCAGGATGGTTTTTAATTTGTAACATTACTGCGATCAATTTTTTCATAAAATGTGGTTCTCTGTTTAAAATACGAGTGGTTTCAAAATCGAAACAATGTTTGGTGATCGGATTATGTTCGCAAATAGAAAGTATAAAATTAGTACTATGTTCTTTAATTCTAATATTCAAAGTTCCTTTTGTTTGGCCGATATAACTTAAATTACAATCCGAACAATCAATTTTGTACACAACATTGGCAGCAGGCAATTTATATTTAGAATCTTTGTGTCATTCAAATAATACCAGGAAACGAAGATTTAGACAAAAATTACAGAAATGTTTTGCATTTTATAGAAACAGGTGATAGTTCGCCAGAAGGCAGGTTAAATAACGAAACTAAAAATTGTGCATTACTCCTAATGATATTACAGTGGTTGTTACAGGAATTAATTCTAAATAACCCGGAGTTCGTATGTTAAGAAATAAATTTGATTGGGTGTACGTCGGCCACAAAAATATTTTCAAGAAAGTTTAGGTTATCGAGATGACGGGCTTTATCGGATAATAAATTGAGAAAAGGAAAGTCTGAAACTATTTTTATTTCTTGAAATTTAGAGGAGATAATTTAGAAATGTCTGTTTTGTGACCTTTAAATAAGGCAGCCAAGAAAAGTGACAGAATTATTTTCTGAAAAATAAATATCAATAAATTACCAAGATGAATTATTACAAACAATCAATATTTTCGATATTCATCAACTACATATGCTTCATCGATATTTTTTGTATGATGTATTTCTGTTTTACGGGTTGTATACACATTATAAATTTGAACATCGAAATTTTTGAAGTTGAGCAAGAACTTATGATCTTAACGGACAAATATTTTTACTCGTAAAAATTTTGTTAAATAAAATAATGGCGTACATTGTAAATATTTGTTTTATATTAGAAGATAATGAAAGTTTTTTAATGCTTTTCAGACAGTTAAATTTTATAAAAAAATGTTTTTTAAATTTATAAAATGATTATTTTTATAATTCATAAAATACAAGTATAAGATTATTTTTATCAAATAAGACACGTAAAAATCAAAACGGCTACCGCTGTACCGTCAAATTGATTGGTCTCGTTAACGAATTTATAATTTCCTTCTTCTACCGTGAGAGTTGTCTGTTGTGCTGGTAAGTTAGGTGATTGCGTAAAGCCGTCCTCGTGTAAGCTTAACAAGTAGAAGGTTGCCCCCACAGAGAAACCACAGAGGTCAAGAACTTTCTCTGGTCACTAACAGGACGATTACTTGCCCAATTACAGCACACGCATGTGCGGTATCTGAACATCGTTAACAAATAACCTTCCCTTCTCCAATATACGCAACTTTCTTCTGCGTACACGAACGATTAACCAAACCCGCTCCAAAACTGATTCTCAGATGTATGTTACATCTAATTACTTGTTATATTCCGGACCCGCCATTATCCATTACACGATAAAGGGCCGGTGTGAGTAGCGAACGGAAACCGAATTTAGGTGAACATTATTTTCCCTTTCAGTTCAGTCACAAATAATTGTAGCCTTTTCTATCTCCAGCTCTCATACATACAGAAATTTCCTGAGTGGCTCATTATTTTAGTAATATATAATTATTTTCTGGTAAGTAAAGCGTAACAAATTCCTATATTTCTTGTATCTGTTTTATAAAAGATGAAAATAGCGACGAGAGAAATAAATTGCTGAACGGAATGGATGTCGCGAAGTGAGGGAGTAAGAAAGAGGGAAGGGGAAATTTAAAATTATTGGTTTAATTGTAACACGAAAGAAACGATGAAACATCGTTTTTAAAATTGAATATAGACGTTTGAAGGCTGAAGAAGGAACATATCCATGGCTTTAAATGCATTCATCTTTTCCCTCACATATCAACACGAGCTCTTAAAAAGGGGACCTAATCCCCGAGACGAATACAATCTCTATGTGGTATCTATTAAAAATTTATTTTGGGTCTTAATTTACTACTTCTTTTTCTAACTGATGTTGCAAGCACCACAGGCGATTTACATTTACGTATTTGAAATGAAGCAATTAAATAAGTATGACTCAATACTATAAATTAAGTACAAAGAATAGCAAAAGTCAGAAAAAGAAGAAGTCAATTTGAATTAAAACGTTTCGTCCCCAAGTTCGGGGACTTCCTCAGTATTATAAATAATACTTTCACATAATATTTTCTGACCCAGACGTACATCCGCAACAAAAACTTTATAATATTTTAATTAATGAACTGAGAAGTTTCCGAAAGGTTTTTCGTGATTAGTGCGACGTTTGGTATTTCATGAATATATAGTTAACGAGTATTGGGAACAGGGCATGACGGCAGTAAGTACAGACCCTTTGCCACCACTAATCTTCAGGGATAGCATTTCGGCACGTAGGGATATGATCTGTGGAATTTCCGTAACCACGCTCGCGTGGAAACCGAGAAACAGGAAAACGCCGAAATATTTAAGTACCACGTGATTGTCTCCACCAATGGCGTTTCGTAGTTTAGGAGATCGATTTTAAAATGTCATTTTTTTCAATGCTGCAGCACACAGCGGAGTGGCTGTGGAGAGCGTCCTACGGAGAAGCTGGCAGAGAGGCGGCGCTACGTTCCAAAAAGGAACGCTGTCAATTTTCCCAATCCTTCACGCCTTGGGATGGTATCGTTCACATTTTAAACTCGAGTATTAAGATATCTGAATGCTTCGCCGTAAAAAAAATTGAGTTAGGTATGTAATAAATTCCTCATTTATTTAATTAATTATATGTTAATTTTATCACAACCTGCCCCTCCTTACAGTATTTTACCTGAAACTGGTGTAGAAATGTTTTTTGCGTATCAAGAAAGATTTAAACGAAATAAAAACAATCCGAACTTGAATAGTAGTGGTATACTTATACGGTTGTTCCTTTTGAAAGTTATTGTATTTTTGCGGTTAAGTCTGCTAAGTAAACTATTTTCCCACTCAATTATTCAGAACAAACATTATATTTCACCATTTTTTCCAGCGATATTCAACATTTACGTTATATCGACCGCAGTGTGTTGTACACGTCAAGTATTTATAAAGTGCCTTAATTAAGAATCAATAAATAAATATGTCACACACAATAGTTGCGACAGAGTAAGAATTTTAGAATTTCAATGGTTATGCAATTATCACTGCATTAAAACGTCAAATAATGCCACTTTACCCATAATCGAGATACTTATATAAAATTTAAACTGCTTTCAAATTTGTGGTTCATTATTTAAGAGTAATTGAACATTGCGTCACGTTCAAATTTTTTTAAAAAACGTCAGGAATAAAAATTGTTCTTTTAAAATAATTGTAAATAAAATTGCTACATCATAGATGCGCGTTCATTTGCGTAAATAATGGAGCCACAAATCATCCAACCACTAATTGATTAATAATTCTTCCTAAAAGGACCGCAAAACGAGTTCGTTTGCACTGCGCAGGTTTATTGTTTGTAACTGACGAAACAACGGTAAACCAATTCAAATCGCTGTATTCGAAAAAATTATATTAATCATCGTTTTACCAACGCTTACATTTACTATATAATTCTTTAATTGTTCAACTCGAGCATTATGATATTTTATATTTCCCATTTACAACCTCTTTTCGCTTTATTGTGATTTATTACAGCCAATATTATCGAAGAAAAATTCGGAATTTTTTTAATTTAATTGAATAGACACGCAACCACGCAGAAACCCTATAAAACGTTTTTCAACAAAATGAATAAATTTATTGAGCTGTAAAGTTTCTAAAATATCCTCTTATGAATATGGAGAAGGTTTGTGATGACGTAGGGTAGGCTTGAAAACTGATTGCTGTTAGTATTGTGCATATACAGTGAAAATACAGCGTGCGGTAATACGGTATGTGGACGCCATCTTAAATCGGCCATCTTGAATCTACTTCAATTTTATTTAATGGAAAGGGGGTCGTGCGATATGTCAAATAACATCACAATTTTCTGAAAAATTCATTCCTGTAAACAGATTCGATGTATCAGTTATAGTTCAAAACGTACAACACGTTTTGTTTGGAATTACAGACTGGTCTGTTGTCCGTAAATACAGTTATTTAATGCGTTCAACATATTGTCCCTCTCGGTAAACGCACATTTGAAGGCGCTGAATCCAATGTTTAACAGAAAGATTTTCCAATTCCTGCAGAGTTTTTGAAATAACAGGGTGTACTGCGACTCTGGACTCACTATGTAGATTAAAATTGTTTAATATTATTGTAAGTCTATACTCCTTTACTGGTGAGGGAAGACATAAAATAAGAAGAAAATACTAGTTTCGAATTAAGTGAAGACCACTATATATATATACATATAAGCAAATAATGATAATGACGACGTCAAATTAATTGATCATATGGGCAGGAGAGAGAACAATTACTTTAATTTGAGAGTTGGTGTAACCACATTGGATTATACAAGAATGTTGTAAAATTTTCATGGTTATTAAATTAAATATATCAAAATTTAAATTTTACATTACATTTATTAAAAAAGTAAAAGAAAAAATATATTCAAAAATGAAATAATCTAACTTTAGAACACATATTGCAGGGTACTCAACGTGTTACTCTTTCTCCCAAGGTTACCGTGTTTTAGGCTGGAAACTCGAATAATAAAAGGATTATTGATCAAAAAGGCAAAATTTAAAAATTATGATAGTATCACTCCAAGGACAGAATCTTTCGACGTCTTACCAGTAAGGATCATTGCAAAATGACTTGGAGCAACACTCGGATTTTTCTGCCAAGTGGTCTTCTGTTTCTCTAGTCTCTCTTTCGCCGACTCTTTCTCCATCCAGTCACAGCCAAGAATGTACTCTCTTATTTTCTGCAAAAATTTTGCCTAGCTTCTCTCCCCTCTCCCTTTTTTATTACAGCTCCCCTAATTGGTGGAAACTGGCCTCAACATCCCCAGCCAAATCTATTAAATTTTTCCTGGTTGGATGAGGCAAAAATTCAGCTTCGGTTTACAGGGATGAAGGCGTTTTCGGGAAATTAAATTAAATAAATTGACAAATTAAAATTTGATGACAAATTTAATTAAATGTGCACTATAAGGATTTAAGCCTCCTTCTTCAAAACAGAATTGGACCTGTGAAAGGTGACAGAACTGTTCGGACGGGTGCTCAATCCATTGAAAATTTGACAACCTTATTATAACACAATGTGGCGACAGTATCTCTCAAATTAAGGTAAGCAAACCGCTTGCAATCTCACATTTAGTCCACACACACACACACACACTATATATATATATATAAACTTAACACACAGTGGCTCCCATTAGACCTCGACAAAGCAGGAGACTCCAAGGCTTGAATCCGGAGTACGTACCATACACAAAACCAACAAGCACTGTGATGGATCGACAGGAAAGGAGCTCACCGGCCTATGCTGCTGTTCAGCAGCAGATAAGGAACCCTGCCATCTTCACAGGAGACGCCGGACAAGACCCAGGCAGATGGCTCAAGGGCTACCAAAGGGTCGCCAAATTCAATAAGTGGGACGACACGGTTTGCCTAGCCAATGCATACTTTTATTTGGACGGAACCGCAAGACAGTGGTTCGAAAATGTTGAAGAAAAGCTGACCAGCTGGGAAACTTTCAAGGCCGAGATACAGAATGCATTCGGCGATTCTGAGCGTCATGTTCGGCAGGCCACAGAAGAGTTAAAATACAGGGCTCAGAAAAGTGGCGAGAACGCCCAGTCGTACATCCAAAACGTTCTCGCATTGTGCCGAACGGTAAACCCAAACATGGGGGAAGATGAAAAACTGGCACATCTAATGAAAGGTGTCGCGGAGGACTTATATCAGGCCCTCCTACTAAAGGACGTAAAATCGACGGACGAGTTTGTAAAGCACTGCCAGTTCATCGAGGAGATGAACCAAAAACGAATTCGACGAAGGTTCGAGAGGCTTCCCAACGTTGTGCCGATTGCCTCAGTAGGAGAGGCGAATGATTTGTCGTCTCTCGTTCGACAGATAGTAAGGGAAGAGATTCAGCGTGCTCTATCCCTTAGAAACAACGTGGCAGAACCAGAGGCCATCCAAGAGGTCATCCAGGAGGAAGTGGAAAGCGTTTTGGCGCCAATCTCCACCCCGACGTCCTCCTGGCGAAAGGTCGTTCCGAGGCGGAAACCAACCTATGCGAAAGTAGTTGCACGGGAGGAAGAGCCAACCTACGCCCCAAGGAAGACAGACGTCTGGAGGACACGGGATAATAGACCTGTGTGTTTCCATTGTGGCCGCCCTGGACATGTAGTTAGATACTGCAAGGACAGGAGACGTGTATTCGCTGAAGCGAGAACTAGGCGAGAACAGGATGCATATGACCATGGACGCCAATATGACGAACCTGAACAGACGGAGTTGTTTCGAGGAAGATACAGGTCGTCGTCGCCGCATCCCGCCGCAAGGAGAGGACGCTCTCCGTCACGTCGCTCCAGATCTCCGTCGCCATTCGGTCGCTCCCCTAGCCGACGTAACCTGGAAAACTAGATGACGCGACCTTCCCTGGAGGTGAGGCCGCGGAAGAAGAAAATCCTCCGTCGACGACCGTCGCCAAGATGTCTGGAAATTATATAGACGTAATGTTGGACCACAAGTCGGTACGAGCCCTAATAGATTCCGGCGCATCTTTTTCTGTTATCTCCGAGACGTTTCGACGACAGCTGAAGAAGACCAAGATCGCTGATAACAGGAATACTATTTTAAGGGTCGCGGATGGCAAATATGTGCAACCAGCCGGAAGATGCACCATCAGGCTGAAAATTAATAACAGAATTCAGCCGTTCGAATTCATCGTCCTGCCGCAATGTAGCCACGACGTTATCCTCGGATGGGACTTTTTGAAGAGCTCGCAAGCCGTAATTGACTGTGGACGTTCTGAAATTCTGTTAGACGAATTACAAGCTTCCGAAGAAATAGGAAATAAGGATTCGTGGCGGTTATTTGTTCTCGACGATGTTACCATTCCTGCGTCGAGCGCTACCAAGGTTACAGTCACGTGCCCTAAGTTAAATGGCCACGTAGATCTTATAATTGAAGCGAAGAAGAAATTATCACAAGTCATTATTCCTGCGTCGGTCATATCGTTCAAGAATGGCACTGGAGATTTATGGGTAGTTAATGGGCAGAACGAACCTCAGTTTCTTCCGAGACATATGTGCTTAGCAAGGGCTGAGCTAATAACACAACAACATCTGACTGTCATGGAAGAAAATCCACCCAGCCGCAGACTTCCTACAGTGACGAAAAACAACGAATTCGAGTTTCATAAGTTACTGGCGCCGCAGTTAACCATCGATCAGCAGACGAAATTTCTTGAATTGCTTCAGAAATATTCTGCGTGCTTCGACGCAGTAATCAGGGAAAAATCAACCACTGTGAAGGTGAAACATAAAATCAACACAGGAAGCTACTCACCTATCAGTCAGAGGGCGTACAGAGTATCACCAGCAGAACGACGCATTATTCAAGAAGTGGATAAGATGCTTGGCCGAGGAATCGTCCAACCATCACAGAGCCCGTGGTCATCACCCGTCGTACTAGTCACAAAGAAGGATGGAACCTGGCGATTCTGCGTCGATTATAGGAGACTTAACAAGATCACGAAGAAGGACGTTTATCCACTACCAAGAATTGACGATACTCTGGATTGTCTAAATGGGGCAAAGTTTTTCTCCATCATTCGGTAAAACAGAGAAGGTCATAGCCTAAGCGTCGAGAACACTTAGCAAAGCAGAGAGGAATTATTCGACGACAGAGAGAGAATGCCTTGCTGTTGTTTGGGCCATAAATAAATTCCGGCCGTATCTCTTTGGCAAACCGTTCACGGTTATGACGGACCACCATTCCCTCTGCTGGCTAACCGGACTCAAGGATCCTTCTGGACGACTCGCTAGGTGGGCTTTACGACTTCAGGAATACGACGTCACGATAAAGTACAAGAGTGGACGAAAACATCAGGATGCAGACTGTCTCTCCCGAAACCCTGTCGACGACGAAGAACCGAAGAGTGAGATCCTGGATTGTCTTAACTCTTTGACTAATATTTCTGTGGAACAGAGAAAGGATCCGAAGCTGAATGAGATTATACAAGCTTTGAACTCTTCCCAAGGTGTGAAAGGGGACTACGAAATAATTAATGACGTACTACACAAGAAGAATTACGACTCATTGGGAAGAAGATGGTTGGTAGTCATCCCCAAGCAACTGCGTCTAGAAATTCTGCGGGAGTTCCACGACGCACCCACCGCTGGTCATCTAGGAGTCGTCAGGACGTATGACAGAATCCGTCGGCGATTTTATTGGCCGCGACAACTTAAGGACGTCAGACACTATGTAAGCCACTGCAGAGAGTGTCAGAGAAGAAAGACGATTCCCCAACGACCACCTGGGCGACTACTGCCGATTCCTCCGGCCGACGCACCATTTCAACGCATCGGAATTGACCTGCTCGGAAGATTTCCAACATCATCCCGGGGAAACAAGTGGATTATTGTCTGCACCGATTACTTAACTCGGTTTGCCGTCACAAAAGCCGTAGCATCGGCGGAAGCTTCCGAGATCGCCACCTTCGTCGTCGAAGAAATAATACTTAGGCATGGAGCTCCAAGAACAATAATCACAGACCGGGGGACGGTATTTCAGTCTAGACTAATACATGAGGTCAATAGACTGTGTGAAATAACGCACCGAATGACGACTGCTTACCATCCTCAAACAAACGGGCTTACCGAGAGGTTAAACAAAACATTGGCCGACATGTTGTCCATGTACACCGACGTCGATCAGAAGAACTGGGACGCCGTACTTCCATTCGTGACGTTCGCCTACAACACCGCTAAGCAAGAAACAACGGGATTCACACCATTTTTCCTGGTTCACGGTCGCGAGGCAGAAACGACAATGGACACGATATTACCTTTCAATCCCGACGATGTGAATGACCCTTACATTGGTCACTTAGTAACGAGGGCCGAAGAATCCCGACAACTATCCCGAATACGTACGCTCCAAGCTCAAGAGAAGGACCGACTACGATACGACGCAAGACATCATCCAATTTTGTACAATCCAGGGGATCTAGTCTGGATCTTTACTCCCATTCGCAAAGTCGGCCTCTCAGAAAAGCTCCTCAAACGGTACTTTGGTCCGTACCGTGTGCTAAAACGTTTATCCGACGTCACATATGAGGTCGAGGATTATGATCCTAATTCGAGACGCAGAAAGAGCCGCGACACCGTCCACGTACTGAGGATGAAGCCATACCATGAACCCGACGCTCAAAGGGAGGTTGAAGACCAAACACGACCCGACGACGACGCGGAATTTTACGGGGACAAAGACGTAGGAATGACGACTGCCAGCCCAAGAACTGGACCTACTTACGTCGGGCCAACGACGAGATCTAGAGGACTCAAGGCAGCTCAGAACTAACAGCGAGACGCTGTATTTTCAAAGGAGGGAGCAATGCCACATGTCAAGACCTGCAGTGATGGCAGAGCGGTAGCGAGCCGGACTGCAGACACGTAGACTCGGGTTCGAGTCCCAGCCGACGCAACCATTTTTATTTGTTTAATTTATTTACATTGTTTGCCTTTAGTTTCTAGTATTTTCTGTTTCTAGAATGTTCTGCTTCTAGAATATTCCATGTATGTATAAATATTCCAAATCGGAGTCAGTCTTAAGCAGTACGAGCTTTGTACAGCACTTCGCCGTTGATTAAACGCTTATAACCTCTACGTGTGTGTGTTATTGAATCTCACGATCCCTAAGAAACGTGACAATATGTATATATTTTCAAGGGAGAAAATTGTACTGTTAAATTTTATCCTTTCCCTGGTGAATAATGACCTTTAATTACTATCTTTCGAGTACACCACAGCGTCGGCGTTCATGGAAAACGCCACACGACTTCAGCCAGGGTGGTCTTAATTTGTTAATGAAACTTTGTTTTCCAAGTGTCGTGTACGATTATCTTAAACATCCTTACTTATCTCATGACGACTTCAAGTTAAATATTTCACAGCGATACGGGGAATATGATTACAAAAATACACGATTCCCGACTCTCGGTGCGATATTTTAGAATGTGCATGTAGCAGTAATAATATTCCAGGACCTGTTCCCATGCCCGTGAGTTATGGATGAGGTGATGCACTTGCTACATACTCTGGAGATGTCTCTTAACACCTGTCCCGGACTGGAACGGTCCCAGACTCTTCAGAAAAATTGAACAGAAGAAATAGTTCCTGTTTTTACCGCGAACAAAGTAAATCTATAGAACAACTGTTACACAAATATTTAAGAATACGAGGGTGGTTCAATATTTAATGCCTCAAAGTTTTCTTCTCGTTTATTTGCCAAGACAATTAAATTAATTTTACACAGCATAAACCCACATCATTAATAATTATATTTTCACTTTTAAATATAGTATCCGGATTTCGTCCGCCTTTTAACATGGGCATGTATTCCACTGCGGTAAAAAGCGTGGCATTGCTTCCTAAGCTATCGGCGCAGGAAAGTTTTCATGTTCAAAGTGGATAATCACTCTTAACTGTTGGTACGATTGGTACATTACTTGTTACCCGACAGTCCTCTCGAATGAGTTCATTGACTCGCTGCATGTTGCGTAGAGTCACTGCAGTAACCGGCCTGTCGCTTCGCTTTTCATCAGCCAACGGTGTTTGTCCTACAGCGTCGCTGAACAGTGGTGATATCCTCTGTTGCATCACCACACACACGTTTTTCAGTCTTTCATCCATGAAAATGGGCGTTCCACCTTCTGCATTTAATAATTCAATCACAGAACGTTGTCTAATGCGTATGTCAGTGTGTCAGCCATTTTGCAAGTGGGTGCAGTACTCCAGCCTGTTAACTCAGGAAGTTGTTACTGAGAAATCGCAACACATTCAAAAATGTTTAACTACATACTTAAAAGTTGTAAGAAATTTGATCTGTTTTAACACAATTAAGAAACATGAAATTTTATTACTTTTTTAAGGACATATCATTACATTATATTTCATAATTTTTTGTATATCCTGCAGAAATTTTACCTAATGAAGTCATAAATGTGTGGCGGGAAAGTTGTATTAACTTGGATTTTCTCTGAATTAGTTGTTAATTAATTATGTGTAAATAAAAATTATTTTGTAACATATTATAGTTGGATAATGTATAAAAAATATATAAACATAATTATGTAGCCAGAGCAACCACGCACCATGATATATTTCCATTCCCATAAAGATTTTTCTATCCTAAGCAGTAGTATATGATTTGCTAAGAATGATGAAAATTCGTCGATACACTCGAAAATAATTTTCTTTCTACGGAAATAATAACTTTATTTGTTGTTTCAGAATGTTTCGTTTGAGAAAATTGTTTATATTCTTCTGCTAAATTCTTATCCGTTACATTTTATTTTTACATTAAATTTTCATTTACTTCACTGAAATCAAATGAACTAACTATTATTAATCCTTTAAGTCAGATATTTGCATTTCCTTCGTAAATTGGTCCCCGTGTTCTTTATTTAATCTATAATTATACACAGCAAAAGTTCAAAAACTTTTTTCATTAATTACTCTGTTGATCACTTCTTCGGGAATGAAACGAAAGTACAAATTCCTGTAGAAGCAAAGTAATTATTCTGATTTAACCCTAAAATGTTACGTCGAAATGATAAAAAGAGTTTACAGGGTAATGGCTTAGGTTTAATAAGCAGTAGAATTCGAAATGCTGCCAAATTATTTGAGCAATATAGTGATGATTATTGGTTTCACTTATTTTAAATTGTATTCTGGAACGTTAAAAGTTAATTTTATTTAATAATTAGCTAATTTAGCAGAAATGCAAAACATTTTACTCAGTCTGCAGTATTATGTATTACTTCAATTCGGACGAATGGAGTTGTTCAAGTAGGATTAACAAATGCCTGCATTATTATTATCGACATATGTTTTATTAAAGAACATTTTAATATTTTATTTTATCTGACAAATATTCAATTTAAAGTTAATAAAAATTCATTATTTTTAAAAGTTAAGTAAGTGTAAAGTTGCCAAATTAAAGTCAAATAAAACTGATGATTGATATTTACCTTGTTTAAAAACAAAATCTCCTATAGATGTTTCTCTACAGTGTTTATTGATCTTACATGGGGATAACGTTATTTGACCTATTAATGGTCTACAGTAATATGATATGAGAAATCCAATTCTAGGGTAAATACGAAACGATACATAAAGATGTCTTGTCAGATGATGTTCTCAGAATTTTTCACAGCTAAAATAATAAAAATAGTCATTCCTGTCGAAAGCAGCAATGTATTTAATCTCTGCTTTTATTCAACCTGCTTCATCGTTTTGTGTCTGATTAACAATTGCAGCAAGTTGTTGGACTTCTGAGAGCTGTATGGAATCGGCAGTGTTTCATCTACGGTCGTAACAGGTCAATTACATCCGTCACCAAAATAGCCTACTATTCCAGAAACTTCGACCTGTTACCAGAGTCCGTTATAAGTCAGATATTCACCCCTCGTCTTTGTCGTGTAACCTGAGGACGAGCTTCCTCTCAGTCCCTCGACGACCGAATGTCCACTCGGAGGTCTCGTGGTGTTTAGTGACCCCCGTGTGCAACACCTGTTCAACGTGTAACCTTCACTAATCGTGAAGACAGATACACAAGCCCGGACCTCCTTGCCTCCAGGGAAGATTCCAGCTGTTGTCCAGCAGACTTGCGGACAGAGAAGACCACGACCAGGCTGAGCGTCTCTTTCCTTAATGAGACCACTTCTCTTCAACACGGACCTAGCAGGGCGCTATTAATTTCAGCTCGAAGAACATCACCTCTTCTCTCCTCCTCTCCTTGTCCAGCAATTTATCCCCTCTCGCTATTAATGGACGTATGAGCTGAGAGATGTGTTAACCCAAGGACAATTGTTCTCCTACAAACAATGTCACTGACACGGGAGAGAAACTGCGACAACCACACGACGGCGACTTTCGTCGTTTCTTCTTACACAGGCGAGAATATATTTTTTTCTTTGCTTTTGTCGTTTGCATCTCTATTAGAGCCATCTTTTGCTACGGACCTCCCACGGTGACAGTAATCAGGACCCAATCGTTTATCGGTCTCGGTGCTGTTTTGAGGATACGATAACTTTTATGGATTTTGAAGCTGAAAATATTTCTCACAATTAGAGTGAGTTCATTGGCCAGTTCTTTTTTCCTTTAATACTGTCCCAAATAAAGCTTCAAGAATGACGAATTTCCTCACAGAATTTCCTGTCAAATGAGTTTGAGGGGCACATAGAAGGTAAGAAGACATGGTTGATTGAAGAATGAAAGCAACACTTCTAACAACAAAACTCTGTTCGTCGTAAGCTATAGAGAAGCAGTACGAAGGCCTAAATTCTCCAGCAGGCTGGTTAGATGCTAGAAAACTATAAACCAAACGAATGTCGTGTCCAACTGCCTCCTTAACGTGTCGAGACGCGCAAAAGGGAGTGCTGTGCCAACACAGCAAATTCCTCTCCCGTCATTCGAAGCGACGTGAAACAAGTACCTGATGTTGGTTTCCAACGGCTTTTCCTGCATCTCTTTCAAGTGAATCACCGGGCGGGATCCAGAAATTATATCCCGGGTGCGTGAAACACCGGGTAGGATCCTTAAACTATAGCCCGGGGGCCCTAGTCAACAGCTGAATATCTTGTTCTACCTCCGCATCCCACCTTTTCAATTCCCTTCCTATGATATTAAAGGGAAGTCACCCTCATGTAGTCTGATAATCAAATAAAGTCTACTGCCTTGCGGAAGACATAAATTGGGCGGAGATAAGAGGACCCAGTGGAGTTCTGGGAAATCCGTCAGCTTTCCTCCCCCACACCCTGGCCATAACCCCAAGGTTTTTAAATTAAGTCCCACACAAGCTGAGACGACCATGAGCGGTTAGAGGGGTGTGTGCATGGGATCCAAAGGCTTTCAGCATACGGTAAGGCTTGTTCACTGATCCCATTAGACCCTCAATACTGGAGGCGGCTTTATTGCGTTCACACAACAATCCAGTCTTCCGTTATCAGAAGGGCGTGGAGTAGTACCAGATGTAGGTTTTCTAGGGTTTTCCCTTCATCTCTTTTAGTTGAATCACCGGGTAGGATCATTAAACTATAGTCCGGCGGCCCTAGTTAAGCATTGGCTACCTTGCTCTATCTTTCACACCCCTCCTTTTCAATGCCCTTCCTATGCTGTTAAAGAGGACTTGCCAGATTCTGGATCACCTTGATGCGCCAAAATAAAAAAAGAACTGACATTACTTCGCCATTGGAACTAGAAAGATTATAAAAATAAAAAAAATTCCTGCAAACATCTCATTTATATGTTGGACCGAGAAACATTTAATGACGTAAGCGGAAATCCGTGGAACAGGTTAAAGTCAAATTGGAAGAAATAACTGTGATTACATTTTTAATGCATGCTACATATTTAAAACTAGGCTAATTAGTATCAAATGGGCGTTAATATGAGCTAATCATGCAATTTTCTTGAAGCCATGTATATAAATTACTTCCAAATGGTAATTAATCTCCATTGTACTTGCAAATAACTCGCAGAAAATTGCGAAGCGAATTGCAAATTATATTCGTGATTAACTTTTAGGTGTTTCACGCACTCACATTTCTTATTTATTCTGTATTTTAATTCATATGGTGAAATTGTAATCAAAAACGCCCTGTCTTCTGACGATTGTTTAATGAATCAAGCGTAAGTAAATCCTTTACGTCTGTTTGCGCGTAGGAGTGACCTTGGACGGGCACAGTGTATGTGTGTGTGTGAATATATAGTTATTTAATGTACGCAATCCTCTTTACATTTCTGAGGTTACCGCCTACTATAACTCATCCTACCACCTCCTGTTCCTACCTTTGCTTTGCTCCTCGTTGCTAACCTCAAAAGATTCTTTTCATCTTTGCAGCTCGAATAAACAACCTTCTTTAATAGTATATTACTCAATCCTTTCACAAAATAACCTGTTTCTTTGCTCCCTACAACAAGTAAACAGGCTGACGTCTTATACAACTTTTGTTTAGAAATTATATTTTAAGAGGGAATAATACTAGCATGATAGTGTGAAATTTTTTGACGAAAGATAGTCCACGAAAAGAGTATATAGAGAATCCAGCGATTATAATTTTATAATTAAGGCATTGATTAACGTATATGTTTCGATATGAAGAAGTTATCACAAGATATAAGAGATGAGATACATTATATAAATTAATCGAAATTATTGATAACTTCGTAGAGTGTTAAATGAATAGCAAATACACGATTGTATTAGATATTGGCACGTCCTGGGGATGTTTGGTTAGGAAAGCACCTGCTACCGTGGGGGTGAGGAGGGAAGGGAAGGGGTGTTGTATGTCTGCAGCGTGACCGTGCATATCCCCCGCTAAGGGACAGAGGAGGCGCTTGGTATTCCATACTCAACCCCCAATATTGACTCCGGGCCAAGTTTAGGGGATGAGGGGTCACATACATAAGTAGAAGGGGTATGGGATGGTGTTCGTATCCATGCTACATACAGGAGTCGAATGGAACACTACGGCTACTCTCAACTAAGGGCGAAAAACTTACGTCGGTAAAATATATGCAAGTCTTTAAATTCAAACAAAAAATTAAAAAAAAATTGAAACAACACTTTCCCGATAGGTTATATTTTCTTAACTGCATACTTTTAATTTTTATCATTTTTGGACGATACTATAATGATTTCCAATGGTCTCCCTATTAGCCATCAGTGTATGAGATCGCAGCACAGCTCAGTGGACAATAATGTGACAACGTCGATTCAATTTGATTGAAGATATTTCAGTATTAAAGTGGCTCCCCATTGAAAAGAAATAAAGTATCCCATATTCCTAAGAAATTACGGGTTTTCCTCGTGACCAACCAATGTCCAAAAGGTTACAAATCTCTTAACGAAAAGTTGGAACTGAATGTTTGATATTCTCCAGCTCTGCTCAGTAGAAATTTTGCTCGAATTTTAGTTCAGGTATGAAGAATGTCACCGTGGAAACAGTCCAGATACAAACCCTTAAACATGCCATGCATTGGATTGTTTACGTCGCGGGAGCGTCTGTCAAATACAAATATTATGATTTCCGTTCCGAACCAGTGTAATCGGGTGTAGATCAGATTTATTGGTCCCCTGCTATAATGCGTATCCACCATCTTATTGAGTATGTTTTTAAAGAGCAAAAATTATTTTTAGCTGAGAGGAAACAATAACAGCTGTGTCCCTATATCATTTCCAGGAAAACAACCAGGAAGAGCGGCGAGGAAAGGTCGGGGACAGACCAGCGGGCAGGGATGCCACCCTACTTTACCCTCCAGCTTCAATAAACATTTTATTTCTTCCTACACGTTTAAAACAATCGTACAAAATTTTGGAGCGTTGCTACATCAATATATTTTATATTCATGGCTTTCAACCACTACAAGAAAAGCTTTGCCCCACTCTTCTGCGATTCGCTGTCCAAAAGTTAGTAGAAGTCCACTAATTAATTAATTTTTAAAAACGTGAGAAACACAGATGATTTAAACTTTGCGGATAGGTTTAGAAGGGTTTACATTGTCTTCTGTTAAATTTTCAGATCGGTTGAAGCAATAGGCTGACATCTATGTGTTGTAAAAGTCGAGCTATGTAAAAAAAAGACAAAATACCTGACTTTTTTCACCAAAAAGCACGTAAAAATGCTTAAAAAGTTTATTTACATGTCATAAAATGGTATTAAACTCTGCGAGGGAGGAGGCCATTCAAAATGGGCACAAAGAGGCTACAAACTCAGGGCTTTACTATTTTGACAGCGACAGTAGCTTATATCCCGCCTCGATCAAGAGCAAGCAATCCGTCCTGGATCAGCCAATTCAAGACCACTCCCCATATTGAAATAGTTTCTCAATCCTGATTTTACTTAATTATACTCTCTTTCTCTCTCTCTCTGTATCAATCATATTCCAAGTCTCTATCCTACTATCATCAAAATCATAAAGGAAATTGCAAAATTCTGAATTAAAAATTAATTTGAGTCGCTTTTTGATAAGTTTTCTCCACTCTATTATTTGATTACCTTCGGTGGCGTGGATGAGATCCTCTCCAATCAAAAGTATTAACCTTTAAATTTTTTAATTAAAATCTTTCGTCTATCGCATAACTCAGGGTTTTACTATTTTCACGGCGACAGTAGCTTATATCCCGCCTCGATCAAGAGCAAGCAATCCGTCCCGGATCAGCCATTTCAAGGCCACTCCCCATATTGAAATAGTTTTTCAAACCTGATTTTACTTAATTATACTCTCTTTCTCTCTCTCTGTATCAATCATATTCCAAGTCTCTATCTTAATATCATCAAAACCATACAGCGAATTGCAAAATTCTGAATTAAAATTTATTTTTTGTCGCTTTTTGTTTCTCCACACCATTATTTGATCTCCTTCGGTAGCGTGGACGAAGTCCTCTCCAATCAAAAATATTAACATTTAAAATTTTAAATTAACGTCTTTCTTCTATCGCACTCAGGAAAGGAATATAAACTTCTTTGCCTCATAAATAAAAATACGAGCTTGTGTCGGTACTTCTCTCCTGAATTCAAAATAATATGATTTGATTTATAATTTCAGATATTCGGCCAGCAGGTTAGGATTCAAAGACTCAAAGTTATTTGGGAAATTGAATGGCGAAAAATTAGTATGATATTATCAACAATCTTATAACATATAAAATTAGTTCTTCCCGAAAATTTTTTGTCCAGTGGGCGATGCGTACGGGGAACTCTTTCATCAGCAGATTTCAGATATGGAAAACAGGTGTCAAGGACATTGGAATCTTGCGTAGTAAGAACAATGTCCGTTATCAGTAAAATTGTTTAAAAATGCAAGCTTGGTCATAGGGTACTAAAAAATTTTGATAGCTTGGGGGATTAAGATCCAAGAAGAAATAAATTTCCGGGTTTGTAGTGTGGTTCGCCAGACTCCCAGAAGTTCTGACTCACTTGATGTCGGCTATGCCTAGATAAAAAGAGCTTTTGCTGTTTGGAAACATTTTCTAGGAGATGGAGGGGCGCGTTAGACCTTCGAGTCAGTCGTCAATAGAGTGGATTCAGGAGTTGAGTTCAAGGAGGACACAGCGGCGAGTCGTGAGTTGTAGGAACAGTCGCAAGGAGTGAGAGCAATTACGAATACGTTGCAAAGCAACATATTGTCCTAATTAAGTTTATTTCAAGATACCTATACCGTTAAACTTTATTAAAGCAAGATGGTCGCACTTGTAGGGTGAGTTTTCTGTCGTTTCAGTTGGCTCATCCAAATAAATTTCTCACACTACTCGAATTATCATTTAATTCAATGTTTAATTCTTTTTTTCAAATTAAGAATTATTATTTTATTGGTATCCTTTTGTAATTCTTCAAATAAAGAGTTTCTTTGAAATTAATTTTCCATCTTAATAATGGAAGTCTCGTAACTTACTTGAATTTAATGACATATACTTAAATAATTAGGAAGATTTTCAATGCGTATAAACATGTATCCGTTTATGATCTCGATAATTAACATTCCTTAGAAAAAGTAAATAATGTTTAAGTTTTAACGAGAAGAGTCGGTTTCATGTTTTTCACAAAAAAGGGGGAGGGGAGTAAGGAATAATCAATTCATGCCGCGTCTGTCAGTTGGTACGGTTTTAATAAGCAATTTCACGAGGAGGAAGATGTACGGCATCCAACTGCGCACGTGTTCTGTGAAAAGGTAAAATAAAAGTAAAATGGCGTTGATATTAGCGCACGTGAAACAATAAAAGGAATAGAGTTCTTAAGTGGACCTAGGTCCAGGACCTCCCGTGGAGAACGGAAGTACTGATAATCAGCACCATTAATCATATGTCTTCGTGTCACTCGTTGAAGAAAATGGATGGATGGATTAGAGACTCGAAGACGTCACATCCGGTGTCGAGGTGGACTACGTTCTACGGACAGCAAGTGAGGAATACCGTTTACTTTTTCCCGTTCATGCGTAACACACAATTAGTTTTGTTTATTCAAGAGAACATATTTCTATAATTATAGGATGGAGCACACTTCGGATGCAGCCTTAACCTATATATTACTGATACTATAAAATTAATAATATAGGTTATTTCTTTGGAATACTTTATTTCAATATGGTGGATTAAAAAATAATACTTTTTGTAAAAGAAAGTATTTCACTACACATCTATATTTCATCCAGGTTTCAACCAAGTTTGAGTATGGGATTTTAAGTACCTAATTATCCCAAGCTCCGGAATCAGTCGAAAAATCAATAATTCATAATACGGTCTCCTGAGTTTGAATTTTATTGAAAAATATTTAACATTTTTCTACGATATAAACTGGAAATATAGAACGTAACTTTGGATCAGAATGTATTTGCGGGGAGGGAATAATGAAGACTGACAATCTTAGTTATCTATTATTATAATAGATATGACAATTTAATTAAAATGCACTTTTAGATAAACGAATTCATATAGAAATTATTCGCCAATTGTTTTGCATAAGTTTCTTCAGTTATAACGTTACCTTAAAAGTCTTCTTTTTTAACTTATTCTGTCTGAGAAAAATGATTAACTTAATTATAGTTCATGCAAAGCATTCAGGTCTAAAAATTATTTGCCGCTTAAAACTGTGATGGGGTTTAGCAATCATTAATATTAATATAAGAAATGGAAATTTTAATAAAAAGGGAAACAATTTTATTAAATTAAGTTTGAGGTTAACAAATTAAAATAAAACATTAAGTTACAGTGAAACAACCATTTCATTTAAATTTTGGACTGGCTACTTGTTAAGCTCAGCGGAGAGCAATAGGGATCAAGTGGGAGAATACAACAAAATTTGGCATCAAAAATTTATAAATACTCAAAATAGCCGGGAGCGAGAAACGCTTGCAGATCCAGGTGTTCGGGATGATAGGGCATCTCGTCCTTGGTCAGGCTTCTGCTTATCAATGTCGTGACGCCAACAATCAACCAGAGACGCCTCCTGGTAATTTTGCCGAATACTCGGCAAATGCTGCAGACTCATATGAGTACCGTCTACATCTCAAGTAATGTAGACGAACATTAATGATAATGTCAAGACCAAAAAGTAATAATGTAAAGTGAAGTGCCGGAAAATCTCTGCCGCTTCTTCTTTTATTAATTTTGCCCTGCTTCGTCTGTTTGCTGAAAAGGTCCTTCCAGATTTCTTAGTGGCTCGTGTTTTTGAGACCCTGCCTGGGTCGCAGGCCAAAAATGTCCTGTTTGTTGTTGCAAGAGATGTGCACGGGTTATTTACATGTGACAAACTCCGGTCTTTGTCACTATTTTTAGGTCCGATCATTATTTCTTTGCCCGTACTTGGTAACAGACTAGCCCGCTTTTCAAGAACTGTACGCTATATACAAAATAATAAATTAATAAAAGTTATGATGCTGAAAATTGTCTTTCATAATATATATATATATATATATATATATAGTAATAAAAAAACGCAGGTTTTGGTTATATAGTGGCATTGTGAGGCGCAGTTCGTCCTACAACAAGAGGTTATTACGTTTTAAGTTTTGTGCGCGACAAGCGAGGCCAACAACAATATCGAATTGGCTGAAAGCGGGTGAACCCCCGATGGGGATCCCCCGCGGGAAACTCCCTCAGGGCGTGTGTAAAAAATGGTGGTGTGTGAAAAAGACCGATGGCGGGGAAACCCGGAGTTTTGTGAAATAAACCGCTGGCGTGGGACCCCAGATTTTTGTGAAGATCCGATGGCGGGGAACTCCCGGGTGAGAACGTAAAAGGGGAGCCGTTGGGTGGCTCGAAAAGCAGATGAGTTGCGGAGAGGACGGACGACGGATCTGTCAGATGAGTCTGAAAGGCAGATGAGTTGCGGAGAGGACGGATCAGTCAGTGAAGCGAGCAGTTGCGAAGAGACAGAAGAGAGCAAATGATGAGTTGGACCTGGTTCATACTACCTTCATCAGGGTAAAAAACTTGCAAAACGTCAGAGAGACGCGGAAACATTCGTGAAGTTGAATGTTTGTAGGTCCAGTAATTGTGGGTAAGTTCTTAAAAGCTGTGAAACTTGCTTATTGTACTGATGGAATAAATTTAAATGATTTCTTTTCTATTTTCAGTAACTGCATACTCCACTTCTCGAGAGATATTGGTTCATGTAATCACTGTAAATTAATAAATATAAAATTTCAAATTGATTAAAATTTGTTCAATTAATAAATTAATATCTTATCACCTAAAAAGGATATTACAATATATATATATATATATATATATATATATATATTTATTTATTTATTTATTGTGCAGTTCGCTATGAAGTAAAATGCTTCTTACCTTTCCGTTTCTTTCATCCAAATTAACTACAATGGCTCCTTTCGGTTATAGGATAGATCAAATCTTATAAAATAATTTCCCTTTTAGGTTTATAGTATTGAATTTTAATTTCCTTCATAAAAATTTACTTAACGCCACCCAAACGAGATTAAACTTCTCCAAAGAACCGGAACAATGCCAATCGATTCTCGTTTATTCTTTGGCTCATTGGGTACAATCAAATTTAAACTTTTCAAAATTAACATTTAATTTGCCAGTAAATTTTTCAGTGCTTCCACATTCCCAGCAATTATTCGTAGTGCTTATTTTTTTATTAAATCATAGCGACATACTATCTTCGCTTGCGACCAGAGACATTCTTTACCTTATGAGATTATGTTCCTGACATTTACATTGCCTCGTGAAACTAAACACGGTATAAATAAAAAAATTAATGCCTTAACACGCCATGTCATATTTCCTTGATACAATTATTCTAACTTTTTCATATTCCATCCCTAATAGTTGCACACACTGATTGTAGAGTTAAACTGCAACACATTCTGTCACTGACTCTTTTCTAACTTTCAATTATGTACACTTCTTCCGGCTATCTGCTTATAACTAGTTTTTGTTTAACACTACTCATTCCTAACTCCATTAACTAACGTATTATGACTCGGTTTAAGGTTTTTAAATCCTGGCTTCACTCTTGGAATTCTAAAATCATGTTCAACAAAAATTAATTTTCATTTCTTAGATCAACGGCAGACAACCCAAGGTCCGTGGGCCACATCCGGCCCTCGGCCAAGATTTGTCCAGTCCGTCACTAAACTTCTCTGTTTCATATTAATATGGCCCGCCGCGTGGCACCAAGAACATGTTATCAGAGATAAATATCCAAATATAATTAATTTAATATGTAAAATGATGTCCCTCTTCGTCATTTCTTATTGTTAATTATCGATACTAATTTGGTAAGATCCTTACAAGTAGCAACAACATCACTTTCACCAAATATTGAACTTCAAACATAGTTTTCAGACTATAAGTTTACGATAAATAAAAATACGCCAAATAAGTCAGCGTATAATTTTATTGCTATTTAATTAATATTATAGATATAATATTATATTATATATTATACATAACCTCTACAGAAGATAGGCAGCAATAATTAGAATAGAAGATAAGAAAATAAAGCCGTAATCAAGAAAGGAGTAAGAAAACGATTCAATCTGTCACCCATGCTGTTTAACTTATATATAGAACAGGCGACTAGCAAAGTAAAAATGGAATATGGAAAAAGAATCATACTGCGAGGAGAAGAAATAAAAACACTAGGCTTTGCCGATGACATTGCAGTATTAGGGGAGTCAGAAGAAGGCATGGAAACCACAATAAATGGCATGATAAATGGTTCTTAAGAAAGAGTTCAATATGAGGATTAGTAGAGGGAAAACCAAGGTAAAGCAGTGTAGTTTGGGAAACCGTGGAATAACAAAGGGTGTTAGATTGGGAAGGAATATTTTGATGGAAGTTAAGGAATTCTGCTACTTGGGAAGCGAAATAACTAGGGATGGTAGAAGTATAGTAGACATAAACAGTAGGATAACACAGGCAAGGAAAACTTTCGCAAAAAAAAGGAATTTACTTACGGGTAATATAAGTGTGAATATTAGGAAATCGTTGCAACAAATGTTCGTATGGAGCGCGGCGATATATGTGTGAAACGTGGACGATAGGAGTTGGGGAAAGGAAAAGAATAGAAGCATTTGAAATGTAGTGCTATAGGCGAATGCTGAAAATCAGATGGGTAGATCGAATCAGTAACGAAGTAGTTTTAAACAGAATGGGGGAAAAGCGAACAATATGGAGGACGTTGACCAAGATAAGGGATAGATTAATAGGCCACGTTTTAAGACACGAGGGTCTAGTAAAATTAGCATTATAGGGAAGTGTGTGGAGTAAGAACAGAAGAGGGAGGCCAAGGATAGAATACGCTAAGTAGATTAGGGCGGGATGAGGGATGTGGTATTAATGAGGAAATGAAAAGGCTTGTGCAAGATAGGTTAGCATGGAGGGTTGCATCAGACCAGTCCCTGGACTGAATACCACAACAACAACAATTAATATAAATGCGACGTTTCTCCTCCCTTTCAAGACTTCATGAAACATAAAATTTAGATCATTTCAGCCGTAAACCGCTCCGGGAGGTATTCAGCGACACCAAATTCGTGTCAATACTTTTAATAATCTTTTCGGATGAGGGAGTCAAGGAGTGAAGAACATGAACTGATAAATTTTATGCCCGATGAAGTTTCTAATGGGAGACGAAACGTCGTATTTGTATTAATTAAAGAGCAATAAAATTATATGCTGACTTATTGTTCGTCATTTTATTTATTGTAAATATTGAACTTCTTGCAAAAGAAAGGCATCCACAAGTTCCTCATTAGTTAAAGTTGTAAAACTATTATTTCATTATATGTAATACCGACAGTATGTATACTTACATATCTGTACATTCTCTTTTTTGAATAAATTCTACTGCTATAAATTGTATTTTCCCGTGGTTCACCATATATATTTTTTATATCACCTTCTTCAGAAAACTGTTTTAGTTTTGATTTTTTTATTGTCCCGTTCCAAGAAGACTGATGTCAGTTATATTTTTCTAAGAAACAGCTAAGATTCATAAAGATTGAATTTTACTACAATTTATTTTCATGACTGATGTAACCTAAAGCTAAACTCTGACATCATCAGTATCCTTCATTCCTATACTGGTATTTCATGAAATCACCTAAGGATTAAACATATGACGTCACACATTATCATAATTAGGAATAGAATTAAATTATAGACTAATTCACAAACAAATCAAGCTTCCTATTTTATTCCTACGGCGGTTTGTCCTCATACGTTTGTGTGTTCCTGAAGAAGTTCTACATTTGTGGACGAAACGTCGTAATGAATATATTATAAAAGTTATGTTGGTCGTTAATTTAATTTTCTGTGAACCACGTAATGTTCTTCGTACGAAATCTTGATATTACAGTGGAATAGTGACGATGAAGTACGGTTCGACTGTAAAAGCTGCATAACAACTGCTTTGTGAAGAACCCTTCCTGTGCAGGTTTTCCCTTTTCCCGTGTGTAAGTACCGGATGAGATGTTGGAAGTGACAGACCACTGCGGCGCGTTATTGACCGTGAATGAGTGAATGGTCCTCCGTGGGCGGTCGCTGGTAATGTTGTCATTGTCTCCGCTGTGTTGTAGTGGAGAAAGGCGATCCTTACTGGGAGGTTTAGGATTACTCAAAGCGGCGCATCTGCCAATTAAACGACCGAGGGTAATCCAAGACGCTATTATCACGGCCCGATTGGACGCGAGGTTCCTCTCTACGATTTGGGCGGCGCTGACACCGGATAGTTGCTGCCTCCCTTCAGGCCCTACAGCTGCCTGTCATCTACTCGCTTCAATCATCACCCGCCGCATAGCAAATACCAGTACATGGTATCAAACCAACCAATGCAGCTGGCAATTACTTTCTGTCCTCCGTCATTATCTTTCTCCTCATTCAAAAGAAAACCTAGAGTACTAAGATCGTTTATAGATGATTGTATGACGCAAATAACAGTATGGAATCAGGCAACATGAAATTGTGAAAATTGACAATAGTAAAGTAAATCCATACTGTTCACTGCACATTGGCCCTTAAATCGTATTCAACATACACTGGTGTTTCACAATAAAAAGTAGACCTAATTATTCATTATTAGTGGTAAGGGAAGTTATCTAAACACGAATCTTGGCAGGAACAATCCTATTTAAAAAATTGTCTTAATAGGAATCATCTGTCGTTGTAAATATTAAAATGAGTTGGAACGAATCTCAATGTCCAAATCAGAGTCCCATTAACCCCTTCCCTGTTTCGGACGAGTTATCTCGTCCTATGTCAATTTTTGTTCTTCTTCCTTGATCTGAACGAGATATCTCGTCCACTTCATAGAAGTTCGTAGTTTTGTCGTGAGAGTGAGTGTCTTCACAACGCACGATTTACATTATTTAAACTTCTACGTTTCTTCAATTTCTGAAAGCGGGAAAAGGTCACCAAATTTTCTTACTTTTTATGCTTCGAAACCAACATTTTTTTAGAGATATTATTTGCAATGAACAAATAAATATATTTGAAGCATTTTATAAACAACTACGATGATGTTTTACACTGTTTTCATCAATATTTGTTTCAGCCGAACGGAGTTGGTGGGTGAGTACGGGTGCCATTTTGCCACTTTGAGGGTCGCGCGTTTGAATCTTCCTATCGGAAAAGATGTTGCAGTGTCTGTATTCAGTGAAGAAATTGATTAGAAACATTTCATAAATACTGCAAAGAAAATTCTTTATTCCTTACTCTTCAGTGTAGCCGACCGGACCTCCTAAAAGCATCACGCTCCAGTCCCCTATTTCGAAGGTCGCGTATTCGAAACCCATTTCTATAGTCTCTTCCCAGTAGTACGGAAATTTCTGACACTGATCCTTTTCAGTAATAAGCTGCCATTTAGCACCGAAAAACAACTACAACTTTTTATTGTGAAAAATTTTTGCGTCCATATTTATTGTGAAATATTAAACTAATTTTTTATCCAAACTTACGTAAAAATTTTTAAAAATAAACATATTAAGAATTTTTTAAAAATTAAATAACTTTGTAAAGCACGTAAATGAATATATTTTATTTAATATCTACCTGTAGGTAATTAAGAAACGTAATAAAGTAATATTACTTTTTTTTATCATATTTGTTGAAAAATATCCGTCCGTGAGGGGGTTAAAGCTAACAATTTTGAAAATCGTCACAAAATACATTAGAAACGTATACAGTAAATAATTTAGATATTAAATAGGAAAAAAAACTTTTTCTTGGGAAAAGATTACATGATATTTTTATTACACCAAAACAACTGATGTATAAACCAAAGATTTATGCACACGCCAAACACTTCTCTTCCAATCATCTTTAAAGTAGCCTTCTGCAAAGGTTTATAAAAATAAATGAAGTAGTTTTAGTTTTCTATTAACATTGGGACGAATTTTTAAATTTTTCAATTATATTTTATTGCATAGTAAGCAAGAAATCGCTCAGCTCTAAGGACATCGTCTTGCTCTCCACCATTACCGGGATAATTTTATACAACAGTCTTTCTCCAGAGGTTTAGAACAATAATAACTACAAAAGTTTCGTGAATAAGTGTAAAATTATTCTATCAAATGGCGCGATTTACTCTGCACAGGATTTTATTAATCGTTCCCTTAATAGTTAAAATTAAGGTTCCTGCAAAAGTGTTGAATGAGTTGAATTGCAAATTCATCTACTACTTTCCGTACAGTTTTTTCTGCACTTTTGTTTGTTTGTTTCATGTATTGCCTGGTGCTACTACGGAAGGCCAGATTCCTGGTCGTACAGCTCCCAGAATTGAAAACACCATCGCTTATGAGCGTGTTAGTGCTCTCTAGTGAGCGAGTAGTGTTTTTAATGATTTTAGACTATATCCTGTTTACTTTAATTATTTATTTAAAGATTATCTGTAATTAATTATGTACTTTATTTTGTTCTTATAATTATTTGTAATGTATGACGTATCCTATTTCCTCAACCAACGACTAATGGAAACAACAATAAATATAAATCTCCACTAATGTTCTTTCCAACTTTATTTAATATCTGCAGAGTGTTGTGATTTTTATTTAAACGATTATAGTTAAGAGTTTTCAATTGTGCAAAAGGGAATAAACGAAGTCCCTCGTTACGAACAGTAAAAACTCTATTCGTCTTCAAAAAAACAATAGTGAGAAGAGGTAGGCAAACAATTTAGATCACTCTTTAGAGAAATAAACTTACTAAACTCAGAATAATGATTCCCAAAACATTGACCGGAATAATAAATAAAGATATAAAAGGAACAAATATACAATATCATTATTATATTAAAATAATATAATATATTATATTAAAATTAGAAATTTTAATTCTTACTGTAAATATGTTTTTGTTAAAAGTAAACTGTTGTCTTGTTTTTATTACAAAATCTTATCATATAATTAATTATTAGTTAATATCCCCCTTTATACGTTACAGACCAAATACAGAAAAATTATTCAAACGAAGAAGAAGAATTTAATATATATATATATACATATATATATATCTACATATTTCGGTCTATCTTCAGATTGAAGTAAACTTAACAAGATGTTAAATAATTAAAGAACCAAAGAACATTAAATTTGAAGAAAAATGAAATTAGAGATAAAACGAAACATATTGATTACTTCATTAATTTTGTCTGTATTTGGCCTCAATTAAATGTTAATTTAAAGTTACAGACGTAATAACTATTATATGTTAAGAAAAAATATATTTCCTGCTAACAACTGGGTTGCTACCATTGCCAACTTTAAATAATGCACCACAAGATTGATTTAGACATAAAGTGTTAACATTAATTTGTTACAGGATACAGTATTTTGGTTGTTAAATTTACCATTTTATGTCTTCATTTTGCACTCACAGAATATCGAATAAAAATTGTAGTGCATCAAAGCTGAGGGTAGTTGGGAGATGACGACGGCAGATTCTAATCTGTAAGTCAATAAAATTCAACAACACCGCTAGATTGATGTGTTTGTTGAAGGAGAGAGAGAGAGGAATCTTTTTGTCAGCAGATGATACTTACAAGAAGTAGGGGGACCAGGAGTTGCTTGAAGTGGCGAGGAGGTTGCAGTGTCCCCAGACCCCGGGCTGTGACAGGGCTGCTGGTGGATAAGGAGAAGAAGAATGTCTTCATCAGCAGCAGGAGGAGGAAGAGGAGCCGTGAATGGGCCCTGTTATCGGACAGGAAGTCAGCCTCTCCAAGAAGGAGCAAAGGCCCCGAGGTCTCCGGAAAAAGCCTCCTACGCGTCTGGAATGGACATCTTAAAGCTATCTCCAATAAAACCCTCACTCAAAGAAGTAATCAATATCTGTCTCTACAACTGACCTGCAATTTAACCCTTGAAGATAAGATGAGAGGAACAGTAGACAGAGTGATTTCAGTTTGTCCCCTCTTGACGTTATTCCGCTAAAGGAGTGTAAAGATATATAAATGTTTTACAACTCTTTGCACCTCGAAAAGATATTTCTTCTCTGAATATATTAACTTAAACACAAAATAAATCAAAAGAAAGGTGATAAACGTTATACATACAGAATTTGTAGTGAATTGGTGGGTATATGTTATTTTAAAATGAAAGCATTATTATAAAACTGAGAATATTATTAAATTTAACATTTATTTATGGTAAGGTGCATTAATTGAATACCTTTTTCATTTACATATCCTGTTTTTTATGATAAACCCTATATATTTACAATGTTTACACAAATTAAATTTCTTATGAACTAGATACATGGGCTCTAACAAAATACAAGAGTTCTAAACTAACCGGGCCTTCCCGTAAAGCAAAATCACTAACACCTACTCGGAATTGGAAGTACTAGGAAATCGGCAAAAGGTGTCGTCTCAGCTTGCCTGGAACTTGTCGCTGGCCTATCTGGACTACCGTGTTGTACAAAAATGAGACCTGTGAAGATCCGGACTGGACCACGTTTTCCGGCCGTTGTTTAAATGTCCACGTCCAGGACATTTTCCAATTTCTTATCGCCCCCTCTTAAAATTCAATCTCCATCGCCAATCATAATCTCATTAATGTCCCAATCATAAACTCGACGCCCTTAATCTCAAACTTCTCAGCTTTATATTATAAATTGAATAATATATTCTTTTCTTGTATTTCTATTTTCTTATAAAATTAAACATATTTCAAAATATGTATAAAGCAATTATTTAATTTTCAAATGGACAATTTGAGATTAAAATAAATAAGTATAATTTAAAAATATATATTTATTTAATGTAACTTGAACGTTGTGGTTATCAGCAACTAAAATAAAATAAAATATTTTAAACAATGAAACCAATGTGTGGACATTATTTCTATTGCAAACAGTATATACAGAATTATATTAATCAAATATCAATTTTGTAATAGGATATTATACATAAATATAAGAAGAATAGTGTTCTGTGGAATAACTTAATGCAGATAACTTTTAGTTGTTATTTTAAATTTGTGAAGCTAACGGCTTTGATTTTCTACAGAGATACAGTAGAAATGAAGCCCACGTCTTCATTGGCGGGAGACATTCCAAACTAGAAAATCGGGTGTTGCAGCGCGAGAGGAGGGGGCGGGTAAGAAATTTAAATCGCGCTAATTAATTGCCTCATTACAGTCCGGCGTACTTAATTGCAGGTTAGTTTGAGGTTATCGCCTAGTTACTTCGGACTAAGAAGGCGAGGTCTTGGCTGATGCTGGATAAGAACTTGGAGTCGTGACCAGCTGTAAGTGTGTGTTGCTCAGCCCAGGTTCGAACTCTGTACATTCCTAAGCTAGGTCGTACTTAGAAGCCGTTCCGAGTAAAAACCACATGCTTAGCTTTGTGAACTAGCTGTTAGTCCACGCTTCCGTAATTCTCTAACGGGTGCGCCGTTTGACAAATTTGATTCTACTTATTAGAAATGAGAAACTGTCCGTAAATATTTTCCTGAACCTACAGATAATTCGTATATAGGCCATGTAAAGTAGTCTTAGTTAAGTAAAAACGTAAAACTTAAAATGCCAACACTGTAATAATTTTAGGGACACTGTTATAAATATTATATAGGAAATACACGGTTTAAAGCTGTTCATTAAAAGAAGAAAAACATTAATAGGGATCTAACTAGAGGGTAAATTAAATCAATGGAATCTAGAAAACATTATGAGCCCGTTGAGCTAGCGAATTAAATAATTTATTTAAAAATCCCCTCTACTGTGCATCGTAATGAACTAATATTCTTCATGCGTTAATATTTGAAGAAAAAATCAGGAGCGGGTATTTATTTACGTAGTTGGCAATAATCTATTTGCCAATACGTGATCAACAAAAGCGTCGCATTTTTTAAAAATTCACTTTTCCTGCCCCCCTATCTTATGACGTCATAACCAAAGGGATGACTCAAAATCTTAATCGAGTCAAGAAGATAACTTTTAAAAAAATACACATAAACTGTCAATAATATTTATAAGGAGAAGATACTTGAACCAACACTTCAGACTGATTAGCGTGTAGATATATAAATATCTTCAAAACTTAAAATATTGTCGTGTCCCCCTCCCCTCGGTCTTTAAACAACGTACCTCAATCATCTTCCCTGTGACATATACATTCCCTTCGGTTTGATTACCTTGAAATAATGTCTTTACCCTGACGTAGCCTGTCAAACGTGAAAATATGCCTAAATATAAAGAATATGTTAATCAACATAAAATAATTTTTATTTGTTTCTCTTTTTCGAGAACGTCGCCGCCACCGCACGCACGCGTGGAGCTGAATAACATCTCGTTGGCAGGATTCGAGAGAGTATATCGTATCCTGCTGTAACTTCTATATGCTTTCAAGGTACGATCTTTGGGACATACAGAGTCTTCTAGCAGAAATTGACGTAGGATCTTTATTTCAGCGTGAAAGAGCGACAGAAAGTTTGTTTTGGGACAATCAGCATTAAACACAAAAAATTTCACGGCAATCGGATGAACGTTACAAGAACACCTAAGGGCAAATCTTATAGTAAACTTTATAACTCGTAGTGTGGTTGAGACAGATCGGGTATATGACGACCTAAATCCTGGTGTATTGGTAAGAATGACTGCGGGGCATATCGCAAGAGTTGTCCGCTGATCCCATTGGATCAGTCGGCCAACTGCCTCCTATAACAGGTGTAGACATGGAGAAGGGAATGCTGCGACCCCACAGCAAACTCGTCTCCCGTAATTCGGAAGGGCGTGAGAATAGTACCAAACAGCCCGACCTACCTGATGCAGGTTTTCTAGGGTTACCTTGCTCTACCTTCCGCATCCCCCCTTTTCAAATCCCTTCCTATGTTATTAAAGGGGAATTGCCTGTCTCATGATCACCCTCATGTAGCCTGCAAACCAAAAAAAGTTATATTGGTATAAAGAAATCCTATTAAAATGCTTTGATTTATTAATTATTATTATTTCTTCTTCTGATCTAAACAAGTACAGCGTTGCGGCTATGTCTCAACGTTAATACACATATTGACGTATAAAACTGGAAGAGATGTATCACAATAAAATTTAAGTGCCACTCTCTCAGTGTTTGCATATAACAATGGCCCACTACGAAACACTGAGAGGAAGAGGAAGACAGACGTAGACGTTAAGAGAGGGAGAACGAGAGAGATGAAAGAAAAAAACAAATAGCGAAACAGGAATACAACGAGATCAGACTTCTTGATCGATAGCTAGGCAGGCAGGTCCGGTTCGGCAAAAGGGAAACCGGAGAAAGACGAAAAATGGCAGCGATATATAATATAACTGTGAAGGCACGTCTGCGTTGCGATATTTTACCCGATTAATCGGCCATTGTGTAACAGCTACACCAGAGGGGAAGTGGGATAGAGACGAAAGATAAATTTTAAAAGTGAAAACAGTACAAGAATAGAGAGGCAAGCGATGGATGGAAATCTAACTACGTGAAAAATAGAAAATGTTTAGGCAAACGCTAATTTCAAAATTTTCAGTACGGTAAAGCATGTACAAAATAGGTAAAATCTGAAATGTTAATGGAACGCATAGTTTTTCTATAAATAAACATTATTTTTACATTATACTGATATAATTGATTTTTATGCTTTAACTTTTATCTTCATTTCAACACTGAACATAAACAGTTTTAAACTTAAATGGCGTTTGTATGAAGCGCATATAAAGAGGCTCGATGAAAAATGAATTTAAAAAAATTGCAAGTAACTAAGAAATATGAGAGTATTTTGTTAACTTTTTCCGCTTTAATCCTCAATGTCTCCGTGTCATAATCAATATCATTAGGCTGCCTATGTCATGCTGCCCGGCGTTGCCCCGGAACGTGTTTCTATTAGTCGTCTCTATTTATTTAAAACGTGTTAAGTAAAGCAAACTTAATTATCCTTCATGTGCAGTAAATTAGTGGCTCAAAGTATGAAGTATTATTAAATACACAAAGTTCAAAAAATGATTTCGTCAGTCTTCGCTATTACTTACAAATCCATTTAATAATTAAAAATTTTATTTTATCACCCTCTGATACTCCCTGATGTTAGTTTTGAGGGAAAAAAATTGGAAAAAGGACGTGTTTCAGAGATATTCATCAGCCATGATTCAGTAAAATATGTCAACTTGAAAGGTAGATCAAAAAACAAATGGACACATACAAAATTACGTATTTATAACATTTTTCGTATGTCATCATGTGTTCTCTGTTATTGGTGTCCGTTTGGCAAGATTTAATTGGCCAAATATGAGAGTAGAAGAATATAAAGAGCTAACTGACATTCGCAATTAAGTACGAAGTATTTCACAATATTCTGTTTCTCTGACGTCACAGACTTACGCATGATGATACATTCGCGCACTTTTTTTAACTATAAAACCTTCAACATGGATTCTCAAATCTCCCTCTCATACCAGGGTTTTGCTTCGGGTACTTATGAATATGTGTACCAAGTTCTTTTGTAATTGTTCCTCGCGATTTAATTCCTGTTGTTTTTATAGTATTTAGCCCTCAGACTGGTCTCATGCAACCCTCCATGCTCAACTATCTTGCGCAAGCCTTTTCATTTCCGCATGTACACCACATACTTACTAAACTGCTTAGCGTATGCCAACCTTTCCCTTCCTCTTCTGTTATTACCCAACACACTTTCCCATAATGCTAATTTTACAAAACTCTCATGACTCAAAACGTGGCCTATTTATCTATCCCTTCTCTTGGTCAGCGTCCTCCACATTATTCGCTCTTTCCCTTTCTACTTAGAACTTCTTTGTTAGTAATTCTATTCACCCATCTGATTTTCAACATTCTCCTACGGCTCCGTATTTCGAAAGCTTCTATTCTTTTCCTTTCTTGGCGAAATGAATTTTGTGCAACTCACCTAGGGTTGTCGAATCATGTACCGAAACGCGGCGTCCAACCCAGCCGCTCTTCCGATGTTTCTTCCAGCAAAAACGGCGAGCAAATGACGGACTTGGGACTTGCAAGCCATGCAGAAAAAGGCAGCTACGGCATTTGCAAGACCCAAACGCGAGAATACACAAAACTTCTCGCAAGCGATCACCAACTAATTTGGCCTCCAATCCATTTACTGTACATTCCTTAACATACCGCCCACCTAGAAACCTCGTTTCTCCACCCGACAGATATTACTTGTTGGTAAACCATAAACCATAACCCGAAGGATAGGATTGAGATCAAGATGGTCTCTACGAGGGACGAAAATCGAATCTTCTCTCCATCGGGGCCGAGATGGAGATTTCGCGACCTAACAGGAGGCCCACGGTATGGGAAGAGATAGGTTACCATGGATTATGGTATGCCAAGAACGACCAAAAAAAGGATAACGATGACCCGTAAACTAATATAGACAACCAATACTACAAGATTAAATCTACAAACTATTCATCACTAATATTAATTCTAACATCAAAACTATATACAACAATAGTATGATTATCCGAGGCGTCCAGTGCAATTTCCGTTACTGGTTATTGCAGGGCAAAGGACACAATTTCACAGCAGGTCTTGAGAATGTGCTACTATCTGTCCGCACATCCGCGACCCTAACAACACCATCTTTTCCTGGGAACGTTTTCACAATACGTCCTAACTTCCAACGTAGAGGGGGGAGATTCTCTTCCTTAATAAGAACCAAATCCCCGGAACGTAAATTGGGAGGGCGACACCTCCATTTGTGACGCTGTTGTAAAGTATTCAGATAGTCAAGCGACCACTGCTTCCAAAACGAACGACTTAATTTGCTTAATAATCCCATCTGTGTTTGAACGATTTAACTCCGCTTACATCCGGCTCAATAAGGGCGAATGGGGGTTCTAACATCAAGAAATGACCTGGTGTAAGGGCTTCAAAGTCATTTGGATCCGAACTTAACGGGCTCAGTGGCCGAGAATTTAATGTCGCTTCTACTTGCGTCAGCAGAGTGTAGAATTCCTCGTAAGTTAACAGCTGACATCCCACAACACGTGCAACGAGTTTCTTCGCGGATTTTATTCCTGCTTCCCAAAGTCCACCCATATGGGAACTAGAAGGAGGATTCAAATTCCACTGTATCCCCCGATTGCCCAGGTCATCCCTTATTTTTTCATTGAACTCTTTATCTGACACAACACGTCTCCATACTTCTAACTGGCCCTTTGCTCCTACAAAATTAGTGCCACAGTCACTAAATATTGTATTTATTGACCCACGACTTGAGATAAAACGACGCAGGGCTGCTAGAAATCCTGGAGTCGATAGATCAGATACCAGTTCGAGATGGACCGCGCGAGTTGCAAAACACACGAACAAGCAAATATATCCCTTATATTTCCTGGGGTTTCTTTGTCTAGCCATAGGGTCCTCCGAAATCGACCCCACAATTCGAAAATGGTTTACACTCTTGAAGCCGACCTGCGGGTAAGTCTCCCATGAAAGGCTGTACTGTGTTTGGATTCGTACGAAAACCTTTCAAGCATTGTTTCAACTGTTTTCGAATCAATTGCCTGGCCGAAAAAATCCAAAATTGCCGTTGGATAATCGAATGTAAAGTATTCGGGCCAGGATGCAGATATTGTTCATGATAATGCCTTATTATCATGCTGCTTAATGGATGCATCTTCGACAACAGGATGGGATGTTTTTTCTCAAAGGGGAGGGCCGAGTGTTGTATTCGTCCGCCCAACCTCAAAATTCCTTCATGATCGATAAAAGCGTTATCACGCGGTAATTTCATAGACACTGGGTCCGGTCTGTCGTCCTGTAGAGCGCGAATATCTGATGCGTAATCATAGTGCTGAGTCAGCTTTACGCACGATAACATGGCCTTCCGTAACTCCGCCACGGAAAGACCAAATCGACATCTTTTCTTCTTCGGCGTCCCAAATCTTCCAATCCACGCGACTATCCTCTTTAGTTTTGTAAAACTGTTTGTACGACTGAACAGCTGATCATGAAATGACGTACTTTCGTCCGATCCTGATTTGTTAACGAAACAACGGGTTCTGTTATGTATTTTTTCCTCCTCCAACGGCTGCTTGACGAGCTCAATTTCCTTGAGCCAATTACCTGAACCTTGTGCTAGCCACTCAGGTCCTTTCAACCACAAGGGGTGAATTAGTAACTCTCTGGGAGAAATGCCTCGCGAAGCACAATCCGCTGGGTTCTGATTCCCTGGAACGAATCGTACGCGGTCAGGAGCTATTTTTTCCTGGATAAGACTAACCCTATTAGCTACAAATGTTTTCCATCGGTGCGGGGAAGATCGAATCCATTGTAACGCGACGCGGGAATCAGTCCATGCAGTTATAGAATCAATCGATTTGTATGGCCGCAATATGGCCCCCGCTCGTTCTAACAAATGTACAACTAAGTCGACTCCGCATAACTCCAACCTCGGAATACTGCGTGCCTTGAGCGGAGCCACCCTCGATTTAGCCATTAACAACGAAATTTCAACTTCTCCTTCTGCTTGTGTGCTACGCGGATACACCACAGCTGCGAATCCTTGTTCTGATGCGTCGGCAAACCCGTGCAATTCTAATGACGTAGCTGAATCTACTCGCATATGCCGCTTGATTGCTAGTTTGCTGATCTCGGGTAGTTCGGATTTGAACATTTTCCATCGATCGATCAATTCAACAGGAACCTCCTCATCCCAATCAAGTCCCAATTGCCAAAGCTGTCTAATTAAACATTTGCCGGTGAATATTACAGGACAAATAAATCCGATGTGATCGAATAATTTAGCTAGGTCCGACATTATCGATCTCTTCGTAACAGTCTTTGTACAACCTGCCACGCCATATGTAAAATGATTCGAACTGGGTTTCCACACCAACCCAAGAATTTTGGCTGAGGGTTCAGATTCCGAAGCGAAAGATAAATTCTCTGCCGTCACGGAGCAGTGTTCCGTTGGGAGATTAGATAACAACTGCGAATAATTACTCATCATTTCCGCAACTCGAATCCAGCATTGCCAAGGAGCTGGATTAATTCGGTTTTTAACTGCGATGTTACTGACATATTAGACACTGATACACAACAATCATACATGTCCATAGAATTCAAAATGGCGTCGGAGGCGAGAGGGAACGCCTCCCCGTCGTCAGCCACCAGCTGACGCAGCGTGCGAATCGCTAGGTAAGGGCTCGCTAAAACCCCGTAAGTTACCGTCGTCAATGTAAATTCCCTTATCGGTTCTTCACGATTAAATCTCCACAGAATACGCTGGAAATCCTGGTCAGCCTTCCTTATGCATATGTTTCGATACATCTGGCGAATGTCGGTGACCAATACAACTTGGTTACATCGAAAACGAATAATTAAAAATCAACTATATCTGCTTGTAGCTTAGGTCCTACATGCAGAATTTGATTAAGGGAGGGTCCATTTTGAGTTTTCATCGACGCGTCAAAGACGACTCTAAATCTTGATATTGCTTCGTCTTGACCTTTGAAAATACAGTGATGCGGAATATAATAACCTTTGACCGACTTACTTAGTTCCGACCTTTCCTTCATGTGACCCTGTGACAAATAATCCTTCATAAATTCGTTATACAAGCTTCTTAGCTTCGGAACACGTGACAATTTTCGTTCCAAAAGTTCGAATCTCCTATGTGCTGCAGCTCTACTTTCCCCTAACCTTTGTGCCTCTGCCTTAATGGGGAGTGCTACTATATATCTACCCTGTTCGCTACGCTCGACCGTAGACTCATAAAATTCTTCACATGCGAATTCTTCCGGGTCTTGCACCGGTACATTTGGGGGTTCCTTGACTTCCCAAAATCTATGAATCAACTGATCGAGATTATTTTCGACTTTTAATGCGAAATTTCCTATTCGGTTGGCGACTCTGTCCACCTTTCAGATAGGAAAAATTCCCCAAATTGTATTGATGATGTTTGGAATTCCTCCTTTCCCACGTGTACTTCCACCTAAGACAACGTAACTAAACCATTCTGCCCCTATCAATATATCAATTGGGTTGCTACGATAATAAGTAGCCAACTTCTGCTGTCTCAACCAGGCAACGTTTATTTTCTCCGATGTTGTGTACAGGGTAGTGGTAATTTTATTAACCACCAATGCATTGGTTGATAATCTTCGATTCGCAACAGGCTCGAATTCGCATCTAGTCACCTGATTGGCAGAGCCTAGAGAGGTCTCCGCCATTCCGATCACCGGAATATTTGTTGGCTCTGTTTTCAACTTTAACCTATTCCAACAATCTCTCGAATAAAATTAGCTTCGCTCGCGGAGTACAATAAAACTCTTACAATCTGGAATTTTCCCCATCGATCACGAACCTTACTTAATACAGTGGGCAAAAGCGTTTGATTTAATCTAAATTTCCTTTTGTTTGCGTATTGAAGACGCGCTGACATGTTGACTGCGTGTTCATTTCCTGCTGACTCAGTTCCGGAGATCTTAGCTTTCGCTCGTCTCTCGCTTAGATGTAATAAGGAATGGTGGTTACCGTTACAATATTTGCAACTTGATTTGAGGTTACATTCACGCAAAAAATGCCCTTTATTTAAACACCTCAAGCAAATACCGTTCTCCTTTGCAAAGTGAAAGCGATCCAATGGTGATTTTTGCACGAATCCTTTGCAGGTAGGAATATCATGTCGAGATCCACAAAAACTACAACTCTGATCACCCGATTTAACCGTTGTTCCCAATGCAGTCGCTTTGACAGTCTCCCGACATCTAGTTCTGGGTCCAGCCCTTGGTTCAAATCTTTCCGGGCGCACCACTTCTAGCACTCGTGCTTGTTCATTCAAAAACTGCACGAATTGCGAAATCGAGGGGGACCAATTAGCCAATACGAATTTTTCCCAGCTTTCACGTAAAGACGCATGAACTTTCCTGCTGATTATATAAAGAACTGGTACAGCCCATTCATCAGTATTGTGGCCCAGTGCTGACAAGGCTCCGATAAATTCAGTAGTATTACTAGCCATTTTTCGTATCGAGCAGGCATCATCCGTTGTCCCGGGAATATTAAATAGCGATTCGAGATACGAGTTGGTAAGGAGATGACTATTATCGAATTTTTTTACAAAACATCCCATGCTATTTTGTAATTCTCTCCTGGGAGCGCTAGAGATGAAACAAGAGACTGTGCCTCTCCTGTGAGTGACGATCTTAAATAAAAATGTTTTTGCGTATCACTTAGCTGCTTATTATTATGTATCGTTGCTCTAAATACATCCGCAAAATTTGTCCATCGTTTGATAACCCCGGAAAATTCCGGTAAATTCATCTTTGGTAGCTGAATAGGAATATCTGCCGATGTTCCTATTATATTACGACTGTCCGACCCGAACGAGTGATTCACTTGGCTAGGTTCGATGTGAATATCCATCGCCGTCTTAATGGAATAATAATCATCATCGAATGCTGTTATTAACTCGTCATATGACTCTTCTAATTTGGGACTCTGCTTTGAGTTATAGGCGACAATTTTTCAACATATTATCATGAAATAACTGATAGTCCCCATCTATTGATTGCGTCATAACACGGAAACGCGTCTTCGAATACGACGTCTCTTTAGCCGTTCCCAGAATCGTGGCATGTTCCTTGATGGTTTTACCTTTCGCTACTAACTTGTTAATAATGAATTTATATTCGTCAATGACCGGCATTTTGAATTTTAGTTGATGTGCACAGCTATTACGATTATATCTAAATACACGAAAGAAATATTTCAGCAGTATTAATAATTCCGAACGAACAACTGAAATTGAGAATTTATTCCCACAATGCAATATTTCTCCGAATAATATATTTCAACAACAACGAACGCAAGTAGCAACGACAAATGACTCACTACTAGAGAGAGTTGCACCTAATTTAGGAATGTACAATTATTTCCCATAATACCACGCCGATTGCGACGCTTCAAATGAGCGATAGCTATTTTCCGCGTATTTCCACGTCGTGGATCAACATGCGACCACGGAGGACCATATCATGTTAGCGAAATGAATTTTGTGCAACTCACCTAGGGTTGTCGAATCATGTACCGAAACGCGGCGTCCAACCCAGCCGCTCTTCCGATGTTTCTTCCAGCAAAAACGGCGAGCGAATGACGGACTAGGGACTTGCAAGCCATGCAGAAAAAGGCAGCTACGGCATTTGCAAGACCTAGACGCGAGAATACACAAAACTTCTCGCAAGCGATCACCAACTAATTTGGC